>JACXGJ010000012.1:223280-281658 GCA_016801105.1 Esox niger | reverse complement strand
ACAGTGGGGCAAAAAAGTATTTAGTCAGCCACCAATTGTGCAAGTTCTCCCACTTAAAAAGATGTGAGAGGCCTGTAATTTTCATTATAGGTACACTTCAACTATGAGAGACAAAATGAGAAAAAGAAATCCAGAAAATCACATTGTAGGATTTTTAATGAATGTATTGGTAAATTATGGTGGAAAATAAGTATTTTGTCAATAATAAAAGTTAATCCCAATACTTTGTCATATACCCTTTGTTGGCAATGACAGATGTCAAATGTTATCTGTAAGTCTTCACAAGGTTTTCACACACTGTTGCTGGTATTTTGGCCCATTCCTCCATGCAGATCTCCTCTAGAGCAGTGATGTTTTGGGGCTGTCGCTGGGCAACACAGACTTTCAACTCCCTCCAAATATTTTCTATGGGGTTGAAATCTGGTGACTGGCTAGGCCACTTCAGGACCTTGAAATGCTTCTTACGAAGCCCCTCCTTCGTTCCCTGGGCGGTGTGTTTGGGATCAATTGTCATGCTGAAAGATCCAGCCACGTTTCATCTTCAATGCCCTTGATGATGGAAGGAGGTTTTCACTCAAAATTTCACGATACATGGCCCCATTCATTCTTTCCTTTACACAGATCAGTCGTCCTGGTCCCTTTGCAGAAAAACAGCCCCAGAGCATGATGTTTCCACCCCCATGCTTCACAGTAGGTATCTTTGGATGCAACTCAGCATTCTTTCTCCTCCAAACACGACGAGTTGAGTTTTTACCAAAAAGTTCTATTTTGGTTTCATCTGACCATATAACATTCTCACAATCCTCTTCTGGATCATCCAAATGCTCTCTAGCAAACCTCAGACGGGCCTTGACATGTATTGGCTTAAGCAGGGGGACACGTCTGGCACTGCAGGATTTGAGTCCCTGGCGGCATAGTTTGTTACTGATGGTAGCCTTTGTTACTTTGGTCCAAGCTCTCTATTATTGACAAAATACTTATTTTCCACCATAATTTACCAATACATTCATTAAAAATCCTACAATGTGATTTTCTGGATTTCTTTTTCTCATTTTATCTCTCATAGTTGAAGTGTACCTATGATGAAAATTACAGGCCTCTTTCATCTTTTTAAGTGGGAGAACTTGCACAATTGGTGGCTGACTAAATACTTTTTTGCCCCACTGTGTTAATACCCACAGACAGCATACTGTCAATAAGAAAATTAACAATTAATAACTTAAAACATACATTGGCCTACCACGTGATACTAATACGGATATGCAACCAACATATGAATGTATCAGAAAAAGGTTTCAATACAAGGCAAGTTTTTTGTATAGCACATTTCATAGACAATTCAAACTGATTATATCAGAAAATATTATAGAAATAATAGAAATACATCTAACATAAAAGAAAAAAAACATCAGATTTAATATGGCTGAAATATTATTAAAATGCTAATTAAAAGCAAGAACACAAGATATTTACTTTAAGTTGTGATAGCTAAAAGACCCAGTCATGTGTGTATCCTCACAGTAACACATTGAAGTTACACTTTTTTTCATTCATCAGGTTTATCTGCTTAATAGCCAGAGAAGTTAAAGAGATCAAAGAAACCATTAAAGCCGGAACCACACATTCCCAAAGTATCACAAAAACAAAAGTTATGATAAAAAACAAACTGATGATATATATATGGATGATATTTTCATAATATTTTCTAGTAAATTACATTGACAGAAAAACAGCTGTCCTAAAGGAATCTACTCATACCAACACTGTATACTATTATGGAACAATAATGAACTTGATAATCCATCACACTCAATCAACATGTGTGTATTAATGTAAAAGAGAGTCATAGGCACGTGTGTGGTTAAGTTCAAGAGCTCAGTCATAGGCACGTGAAAAGTGGTTTTAGCCTGGATTTAAAAATAGACACGTTTGGTAAACGTCTTAAGATCGTCTGGTAGTTTATTCCAGTTGTGTACAGCATAACTGCTTAACGCAGCTTCTCCATGTTTACTTTGGACTCTGGGCTCTACTTGCTGACCTGAGTTCATGGATCTAAGAGCCCTGCTCGGTTTGTATTCTTCAAACATGTCAGAAATGTATTCGGGTCCTAAACCATTCAGAGATTTATAAACTAGAAGCACTTCTTTAAAGTCAATTCTGTAACTGACCGGAAGCCAATGCAAACATTTAAGAACCAGAGTGATGTGCTCTGTCCTCTTGGTCCTGGTTAACATTCTAGCAGCTGCATTCTGAATGAGCTGCAGATGTTTTACAGTCTTTTTTGGGATTCCAGTTAATAAGCCACTACAGTAGTCAACCATACTAGAGATAGAGAAGCATGGATAAGCTTCTCTTGGTCTTTTTGGGACAACAGGCTTTTGATTCTGGATATATTTTTCAGATGATAGAATACTGTTTTGGTGACAGATTTTGAAATGACTTTTAAATGTGAGGTCTGAGTCTACCAGAACACCAAGATTAAAGACTTGATCCTTGGTTTTAAGGGCCCGAAAATCCAGCTCTTTAATAATTCTCGTTCTTTTATTTTTGTTGCCAAACACAATAATCTCAGTTTTATCTTGGTTTAATACTGGTATTTATGTGCTCTATACAGAGACACAGAGAGTCTATTGAGCTGTTGTCGTACGGTTCTTGAGCCATATATATTTGAGTAACACCGGCATAGCTGTAGTAGTTAATGTTGTTGTTCTGTAGAAGGTGAAATGTCTTCAGATTACCACAACAAATTGATGACTAGAATGCCAATGGTCTGCAGTAATGGCAGTAATTTTTGCAAATGGAGGATTCTTTGATGAAAGCAAAGTTTGAAGGACACAATTGTACGCCATCTTGTATTATTTCTCTATATTTTAACAAATTATAGGGAGAAATATATTTTTTCATCACATAGAATGCCAGGTCGACCAGCGTTATTGTTGACTTAATGTAAATGGCTATAGGTTTCATGAAATGTTCACTGTAAAACATATCCCAGATGGCAGATCAACATTCTATGTCAATCAGGATGTAAATAGTGTCATTGTGGTAAAAATTATTTAGGGCTTGGCCTATACTGCCCACTGGAAATGTCAGGTCCAGTATCTGTGTGGAAGCAATACATAGTCTGTATTTTCATTGTGCCATTATGGAACACACACATGAAGTTTAAGGATGTATTTGTTTTACACTGGTCAGCCATTTTGTCCGGCATTTGTACTTAATCTCTAAGGTGTGCACATCATATAGGGAGACATGTATAACCGGGTTGATGATTTCCAGGTTTATCAGAGTTATTGTTGGTTTTATGCAGAATTTTATACATTTCATGAAATATTCATTTAACAAAGTGCAAAATATCCCTGATGGCAGACATGATAGGTCTTTAATGCAACATGGTAACTCCTAGGGAATGAGGCATGTACATAAAGAACCAGCATTCTAGGTCTAGGTACACTTGTAAGCCAAAGGGCAGGTCAATCAGACTTTTTGTTGATTTGAAGTACATTTCTATAGGTTTAGCCAAATTTTCACCATACAGAAAAGTCCAAGATGGGATTACTGGCAACCATCAAAGCCTGAGGAGCTGAGCTGTATGAAGGAGAGGTAACCATCTGGACTGACTCATAGGAAAAGGAACACTTGACTTTGGGAATTTGGGGTCACAGGGAGGTACAGTACAGACAGCAGTGGACACACGCATTAAACATAGGACCAACATCAAACCACAAGGCACAAAACAGCGGTATCAGTCTTTAAACCCCTGTAGTTTTTGACATGTAACAACTAGGATGGTTGGAGGAATGGAGAGGACCAAGCAACACAACGTGCTGTCAACATCCATGACTACACCAGTCAGGAGCCATTCACCTGGACATGGGGAGATCAAGGAGCAGAGGGGAGTTGTATTTTCATAACTTTATTTTTTCTTGTTTTATAATTTAATTTCAAGTTGGGTCTTAGCAATTTACCAGCAATTCCCTATTATTTATTTTTGTTCATTGTTATTATACTTCAAGGATATTTTGGGGTTTTATTTCAGCTCATTTGAGATGTCTGTGAAATAGCGCTTTGTAAAACACTACCCCTATAGCACCAAAAGATCAGTCTTTACTTACCTTTCTATTTAGAAAACACTGGCCAGAGAACAATATCTTTAGAACAGATTTAAACAACTTAATTAGACAAACTACCAAATTCTCTACACTTCACATTTTTCAAATCTTAATCCATAGTTGTTTTAAGTTGCTGTGACTTGTGATCTTTTCACAAGACAGAATTTTTTTTACTGACATTTAAATAATGGGTCCACCATCTCTTTATAGTTCAGTGTAATCTTTAGTGTTGTTGTAGCCTATTTGCTGGGGCCCAGGAGAATAATTAAACTGATGCAGTGTTCTGTCTTGTCCTTTCTCTTATAAAGACAATGTGGCAGACCTCTAGCTCAGTGCAGGGAGACGAATTGGGAACAATCATGTGAAGTTAAACCTCCTTCAACTTTTCCCTTTGGCACCTTTTGAATTCCAGAATCAGATGTCTGGCATAACAGCCATTTTGTTCAGGAAAGGTGGAAGGCCTGACCATCTTATGTCTGGAACACATCTCCAATCCAACTGTGAGACAGTATAAAACACAACATGAAATTGAACCTTGAGTGTTGTGCCCAACAGCACCAGATCTGAGGCACAGAGTCGATCACTACAGAAGAAAATGAGACTGTGTACAGCATCAAGACTTAGTCAAAGAGGCCTTTTGGGTCAAAATCAATGGACGAGGACACCAACAAGACTATGTGCCAGGTAAAGGGAGAGAACTGGGGAGTAACTTAATAACATTTTGCCTTTGATATGTATTGGGATAGAGGTTGCGCTATATCAGGTCAAATGGAGCGGGAAGTCAAAACTTGTAACTAGAACATACTGGCTGAATTCAAATCCAATGGGAGTAAAGTTAAAATAAGGATGGGTAAAGATACATAGAATGTCTGAAACGAAAATTCTACCAGAGCAAAATGGAAAGACTCCGTGGGAAAGCTCAAACAATTCCCACCAACCAGGAAAACAGCAGTTAAGATAACTCATCTTCCTTCTGTGAATTAAGCAACAACGGATTGACAATTGGCCTCAGCAGTCGGCCCCAATTAACAACACGACAGCTCAACATCTTAGGAAAGGACTTCTGGATGCAGGCTAACCACTGCTGGCCAGACCACGACCCTCCAGAACAGGAGGACATACATCAGGAGTCCAGCATGGGCTCACAGAACGACAAAGCTGGCAAATCAACACCAGAGCAGGGAGAGCCGGTTACCACCTCATCTGCTGCCTCAGTACGATAGTTGCAATAGCTGCCAGTCTACTGCTGATTTTTGTGGAGTCTAGAATCCACAGAGACTGCCAAGGGCGGGCCGGGAGAATTGACTCAGACAGCCGAACCGAACGATCAAAGAGACCAGATGTCACCACACATAACTACAACTACACTGCACCTTAACACTTTCACCACTCACCCACAGACTCTAGCAACACATTTTGGGGAACACAAAGTCCAAAGGGGAAAGGATAGACCTAACATGGACCTTTGCTGGAGGATACGACAATGTGCAGAGACAAAGGTACACCTATATTGCAATATCATCTCAGGCCTGAAAGCAGAGTATCTGACCCTGGGGATCCAGGGGTTTCCGACAGGGGCAAACTGTATAGCAGGAGGACTGAAGTTAGCTACCAACAAGGAATTGCTCCCCCATGTTTTTTCCTCTAAATTTGTTTTTTTGTCAGCACAGCTTACACTCATATATATTTTCCAGTCTAATCATTAGGGAAAGTTGAGTCTCTCTCCTACACATTACAATTAGACGATAGGTTAGAACTCCCTCATAGGTCTTATCCTGTATGCATCTTCTTCATTATTACTACTTCAGGAAAATAGCTAGTCAAGAGCAGATTGCTGTCATTGGTCAAAGTATCCAGGTGCGATGGTTCACCATCAATAGGGACTGAGGGGTCCAGAGGAGAAAGGGGATGGTCAATACCAATCCTGTCCTTACCCCAATTCACGACCCAATTTAGCCAAGAATTAAGAAGCAGACTAACTATCTCTCCTCCATTAGTGAACCATACCGTTTGCAGTAGGGACAGGATAGCCCAAATAGAATGTTTGTTTATCCAAAGGTCTCCTGCGACTGTAGTAAGTCTCATCTCTGCTTCACCAAAATCTTCTGCCCAAATGTGTAAAATAGCTTTGTGGGACCAGGAAAAGAGGGAAGCAGTTATAAGCAACGATTGCCCAGAGGAAGTTATGATAACCCAGGTGGCCGTATGATATGAAGTTAGAATTATATTCTCTGTAATTAACCCATCCACATTTACCATTGGGACTGTGTTCTACTGTATTTTCTTCACCCCTGAAGGAGCTCCAAAAGCAGAGAATCGGGTGATACGCCCAGGCCATCAGGTGGTAGTGGTAATCTGTAACAGACCCAAGGTAACCAACACACCATGATTCACCCAAAGCGGTTGGTCACAATTCGCTGTCAGACTCTCTTTCTGTCCAGGACCATGCCGTTAAAGGCAGGACCAGCAACCTATATAGCTGACTTGCTCTCGCTCATGCAAGAGCCATCAAGAAAATGTGTAATATGTGGGCTAATACCACACGGTTCCACAGGGGGTGGGCCCCTTATGCCTGTCCCAATCTCTGACTGTGAAATGTGTGCCAAATTGTTTCCAAATAGTTCCCAGCTGGACAGTAACTGTGGACCAAGTCCAATGGTGAAAGATAACATCGGATTTGAGGAGACATTTCTCCTGTGCTACTCTTGCGAAAGACGGGCTGTCCCGGTGACTGTGACTGTCCCGATACCTCTGATATGGTGTATACACCGATAAGGAGCAGGGTCAGTGCTCTTGGGACACTGTCTCTGTCACACAGTCACAGGTCACAGTCATTCCACACAGACTGATATATTTCAAGTGTTCATTCCTTTTAATTCCTCATTTTGATGATTATAACTGACAACTAATGAAAACCCCAAAATCTGTATCTCAGAAAATGTGAATATTACTTAAGAACAATACAAAAAAATTATTTGTAGAAATGTTGGCCAACTGGAAATTATGAACATGAAAAGTATGAGCATGTACATCACTCAATACTTAGTTGGGGCCCCTTTTGCCGGAATGACTGCAGCAATGCAGCGTGGCATGGAGTTGATCAGTCTGTGGCACTGCTCAGGTGTTATGAGAGCCCAGGTTGCTCTGATAGTGGCCTTCAGCTCTACTGCACTGTTGGGTCTAGCGTATCACATCTTCCTCTTCACAATACCCCATAGATTTTCTGTAGGGTTAGGGTCAGGTGAGTTTGCTGGCCAATTAAGAACAGGGGTACCATGGTCCTTAAACCATGTACTGTTAGCTTTGGCACTGTGTGCAGGTGCCAAGTCCTGTTGGAAAATGAAATCTACATCTCCATAAAATTGGTCAGCAGCCAGAAGCATGAAGTGCTCTAAAACTTCCTGGTAGATGGCTGCGTTGACCTTGGACCTCAGAAAACACAGTGGGCCAACACCTGCAGATGACATGGCACCCCAAACCATCACTGACTGGAAACTTTACACTGGACATCAAGCACTGTGGATTCTGTGCCTCTCCTCTCTTCCTCCAGACTCTGGGACCTTGACATACAAAGGAAATGCAAAATTTACTTTCATCAGAGAACATAACTTAGCAGCAGTCCAGTCCTTGTTGTCTTTAGCCCAGGCGAGACGCTTCTGACACTGTGTCTTGTTTAAGAGTGGCTTGACACAGGGAATGCGACAGCTGAAACCCATGTCTTGCATACGCACTAAATCCAGATGCAGTCCAATCTTTGTGAATCTCCCCCACATTTTTGAATGGGTTTTTTGCATCTTGAAAATATCAGAAAATGTGGATAAGCTGCTCCTGATCAATGTCACTAGAATGATCAACCAGTTGTATTAATGCCTTTAGGGAGACATGTATAAGACACAGGTATGCCGATTGCCAGGTCAATCAGCATTATTTTTAATTAAAAAAACAAACATGTTTCATAGTATTTGATGTGATTGAAGCAGAAGAAATGGGCAAGTGTAAGGATCTGAGTGACTTTGACAAGTGCCAAATTGTGATGGCTAGATGACTGGGCCAGAGCATCTCCAAAACTGCAGCCCTCGTGAGGTGTTCCCAGTCTGCTGCTGTCAGTACCTATCCATGGTCCAAGGAAGAAAATCAGTGAACTGGCAACAGGGTCATGGGGGACAAAGGCTTATTGAGTACTGCAGGGAGCAAAGGCTGGCCCATGTGTTCAGATCCAACAGACGAGCTACTGTAGCTCAAATTGCTGACCAAGTTAATGCTGGTCATGAAGGAAAGGGTGTCGGAACACAGTTCATCGCAGTTTGTTGCGTATGGGGTTGCGTAGCCGAAGACGAGTAAGGGTGCCCGTGCAAACCCCTGTACTACTACCGAAAGCACCTACAATAGGCACGTGAGAATCCGAACTTGGCCACGGAGCAATGGAGGGTGGCCTGGTTTGATGAATTACGTTTTCTTTTATGTCACATGGATGGCTGGGTGCGTGTGCACCAAGATGCACTATGGATAGAAAGCAAGTTGGCGTAGGCAGTGTGATGCTTTGGGCAATGTTCTGCTGGGTCCTGCCATTCATGTGGATGGTACTTTGACACGTAACACCTAACTGAGCATTGTTGCCGACCATGTGCATCTTTTCAGGACAATAGTATACCCTGATGGCATTGGCCTCTTTCAGCAGGATAATGCACACTGCCACATATCAAAAATGGTTCAGAAATGGTTTGAGGAACACAACAAGTTCAAGTTCTTGACTTGCCCTCCAAATAACTGTGGGATGTGTGAGACAAACAGGTCCGATCCATGGAGGCCCCTCGCTACTTAACAGGACTTAAAGGATCTGCTGCTAACGTCTTGGTGCCACATACCACAGCACACCTTCAGAGGTCTAGTGGCGTCCATGCCTTGACGAGTCAAATGTTTTGGCAGCAAACGGGGGACATATATAATATTAGGCATGTGGTCATAATGTTATGGCTGATCGGTGTATATAAACATTATTTCTTCTAGGTCTTCTTGTTTGGATCTCTTTTGATTTGCTCTTGTTCCATTGGAGATCTTGACTACTAGCAGCATCAGTCATTCTTAACCTTTAAATGTGAACTGTAACCGCACTGATGACATTTTCATTCATTCATAAAAAATACATTTACCTAAATTTGGCCGTTCGTCCTTATTCCCCTCATTGAAGAGAGTATGTAATGGCAATTATATCCGCTGGGTGGCAATGTTTGAAAAATATATTGATGCTGGGTTAAGTTGAAACACAACTGGAAGGTGGTCAAATATTAGATCCAAGTGATGCTTAAAGTTGATGTAAGAATTCATTTTGTTACACTTTATTTTGACAGTCTTAATTTCCATCTCTAGATGTTCTATGGATAATAGGGTTAATACTATCAACACATTTTCAACTAACTTCAAACAATCGTTGATAAGTTGATAAGCAAATGCTTGCTAAGGTTAAACTTAGGTTCAGAATAAGGTTTAGGTTTAGGGTTAGGGTTAAGATTAGAGATCAAAGAGTTTAGGGTTAGGGTATAGGTAAGGGTTAGTAGATAGTTTGTTTAAATGTTATTCAGTAGACTAATTATCTAAGTGATCTGTAGAACATCTACATGCATCCTTTTGGGATAGTGTTCCCATTTCTTAAAATCTGATTTTATATTCTGGTGTTCTAGTGATTATATTTTTGTTGACTGGCAGAAACGTGGTGAAAAAATGTACCTGTGAGTCACACTTCCCACCAGTGTCTGATACCATGTCAGTGAAACATTTCAATGTGCTACGAAGATATATCCACTTCAACAACAACTTCCAGATGGAAAGCAGCTGTGACATGTTCAGAGAACGATGTGTCCTCATTCCCCCCACCAACAGGCAGAGTATTGATGAAGTGATGGTGGCCTACTCAGTTCAAGTTCAAGGGCACCAGAGCTGGCAATCTCCGGCATTATATTCAAAACAAGCCAGATGAATGGGGTTTTAAGATCTTCTGTCGGGGCAGCTCCTCTGCCATCATCCATGACTTCATACTGTACCAAGGAGCCACAACATTCTTCAACATTCAAGAGGAAAAGCATGCACATTTGGGCTTGTCAGACCTCCTAGGCATCAAGGTTGTCTCAATACTCTGCAACACTATCACACACAAAAAAATACTGTGGTGTTCTACGACAACTACTTTACCAGCTGCAACTTGTCGAACACGCTGCACATCAGCCTGGGACTGAGAAGTGTGGGTACTGTCAGGGCAAATTGTTCAGGTAAGGCACTTTCTGTGATATGTTTATCATGTCAATTATACAATCACAACTACACACACAGACACACACAATGCATGTGTGCACATACATTTCCCATACAATATACACATTCTTGTGTGCTTTTTTTTATAGAAAATATATTAGTGTTATTACTATACATTCACAAACAAATTATCTAATTTCCATGTCAATCAAGCCATGGGGGGCATTGATCTCAGTGATATGCTTGTGCTCCTCTATAATACGCCAGTGAAAGCACAGCACTGTGTTAGAAATCAACCGTGTCGTATAGTGGTAAATAATAACTTGCGTACCCGTTTGTCAAGGGAGTGTGACGACTACGCCTTCTACTGCCCATCCTCCCCCTGCAGGAGACGGGCTTCGGCGTTCAACGTCACCGGCCTTCTGACACCATCGCCCCATCTCATCAACTCATTGCACCTGTTGTCTCGTTTAGCGCACCTGATCATCATTTAGTCATTCCCTTCAGTATATATGTTCCCTCTGCTCCCTTTGTCTTTGTGTGTTATTGTCTCACTATCATGAGCATTGTCAAGCTCACATTAAAACAAACCGAAACATCGACTCCGCTATCCGCTCCTCCTTGCTCACCTCAAAGAGCTGACAGGGAGAGAGTAATTCAATTGTTTATTGCAGCATATTGATAGTCAGTTCATGAAGTTACGGACCTGGTCTTCCTTACACAACCTCAATCCCATCTCACTCAGTCTCTTCTCACAGTAATGTTGGTTACAACCTGTTAAATACATAGAGGGGCGTGTTTACCTAGCAAAGCCAAGAGAAGGATACCCCATGCCAACTGGTCAATGTAAACATTCCAGAGTGCAACCTACAAAGAGGTAATCTAAACAGAGATTTCCTGTTATTCTCATTATCTAGGCACATTCACTTCTAATGAAATGTACATTCATATTGTAGTTGATAAGGCCCAGATACTACAGCTGGTACTTGCCATTGTTAGGCTACATCATCAAGGTGAGCATCGTGAATGCATAGCTTGTCTACAAGAGGGACTGCAACCTTCTCAAAGAGAAACCAATGCCCTTGAAGACATTCCATCTGTTTGTGGCAGCTATGTTGAAGGGAGCTACCAAGGTACCAGCCAGTGTTTGTCGACCCTGTGGAAGATTAATTATTATGCATATATATGACAGATGCATAAATATATTCTATTTGCATAAATTAGGTTTATTAAATGTGTTAAATATGTAGGATTTGTGTATATGATATGCAGGCTGGATACTTTGCTCTGTCTAGGACTTGGGGAAACATGTGGTTAAAAGTGGCTATAGCTCGTCTCCTCTCCTTCAGATCTCTTGCCAGTAAATCCTTGTTCTCCTTTTGGCCCCAGGCCCAAATATGGGAATTCTTTAGATTAGGTGTCCTATGGTTGTAGGAGTTGGAGCATTATGATGAGAACCAGATGTTAGAAGATCATAAGGGGTCCCACCAACTGTGTATCTTTGTCATACCTTGGAACGTGCACATGAGTGTATGTTGTCTGTGTATCACCTACAAGCTTGTAATAAACTATAAGAATTAATGTACTGGATTCCTAGAGTTTTTATAATTAAGAAATTTGAATTAAGTGGACTCAACCCGTCGAACCTGAGAAGTGGAAAAGATTTATCCGCAACAACCCCCAAGTGCAAAGCACAAGCCCCAAGTCTGTCACACTCACTCCTGAGTTCTCCACCCCACCTAGCATGTCCGCTAAGAGGGCATTGGACACTACATTTGGCACTCAGCGAGGGAGGTGTAAAGGTGGAGTGTCGCGTTGGTGATGTTCAAAATGTGGAGATGTGAAATTGTTCATTTGTTTGAACAACAAAAAACAGGGCTTTGTTGCATATCACCAGAGGTGAATGTATGTGTTTGATATTCTATTCAAATTTATTCTACTTGGTATCAAGAGATCCACGAATTTTCCACCTCTAAATAAGTGAACAGTTCTTACTGGCATTTGCAAGGCTATGGATATCTTTTTATATCCATTTCCATCTTTATAAAGTTCCATTATCTTGTTTCGCAGGTCTTTTGACAGTTCTATCTAGCCTGCTCAGTCCATCCAGGTGAGAGCTAAGCTAACAAACTAATTGACTATTTATACACAGACACTAATTGCTGTATAAAAAGCCACATGTGTGTGTCACCTTGTGTGTCTAATATTCAAGGGTATGTAAACTTTTGATCAGGGCCATTTTAGTGATTTCTGTTAGCATTTTGATTTAAAAAGGAACCAAACAAATATATGATGAATGGCTTCACATAGTCTTAAATAAAATACAGTTTTTGCAAAATCAGTCATAAATTTAAAATCAGTGCCAAATGTCCACAATTTCTGCCAGCGTATGCAAACTTGTGAGCACAACTGTATGTCAGGATTATGGGGAAAAAGTATTAGATCAACAATATTTTTTCTTGTGACAGGACTAAATCTAAGGTATGACTGGCAAAGCATTGGACCTGAGACATGCTGGACAAAACCCATTAAGTCAATCATGGCTTCAAAATCTTTATTTAAGAGGGTCATCGGAATTTTCCATATGAATATTGAAATCTCCAAATGGCTTTGAGGCCTGTAAATAGTAGCAATGAAAAACAATTTATAAGCCTGGTTAGCTTTCATGAGTAAAACTTCAAAAGTATGAAAATCTGTGATGGGTTTAAGTGACCTGTCATAAATATTAGCAACACATTGAGTCTGCTGTAGAGCTCGTAACTACCCTTAGCTGGGAGGGGGCCAGAGACAATTACTTGATGCTGAAACATCTTTCTAGCTAATGTACATGCTGATGCTATGTTCTGCTTTGTAATCTCTGACTGTTTCATCATAACGTCGTTTGGAGTCAACGTGAATAACAATATCTCTATACTTGCCAGTTTTATACATCACTAGCACCAACCCCAGATTTGCAGCTACATCAGTGACTGGTAAACAGTGTACAGTGTACGATCGGCAGTTGATTCTTTAGTTTAATACTGTGGGTAATGGAATCTAAAGTTTTAGTTTTTTCTGGGCCACCGGCAGAAAAAACCTGCCGATCCTCCCCTCCAAAGACGGCTCTGGCCTTGACTCCAACTCCAGTGGGGAAAACCTGTTGAAAATCTCTACCGGCTCTAGCAATGACCCAGGTTTAACTGGTGGGCGACATTTTTTCCAAGTGACTAAGAGAAAGCTCTTGCCCGGCTCCACGAGCTATGACGATTTTTTGTGTTTTCTTCCATTTGTACACTTTGCCTGACATTTGCATCTGAAGCCGAGCCTCTAACTATGCTATCTTTACCTGAAGACGATAGTTCTCCTCTGTGTTGAAATTACAACAACTGCAATGATAAGGCATAATGGCTTTGGGTGTTCAGGGGAGAGTAGCTCAGGTAATTAATGTCCAAATGGAGTGCCGGTGTAGAAAAGTTGGGTAAAAAGTCAATAGATACAAATATTACATTGGTAAACTCCTAAAATTGAATTGAACCACTTAGTTTAAATAAAGTTAAGACAAAAAAGTTTTGCAGGTGGCCACGTAGGTAACAGCAAGCAGTGTACAGCACGTCAACAATCCCACAATGCAAAGTGAAACACCATCCAAAGTTCAATCTCCTGATGCCCCTTGGTGGTCATTCTTTTCTATTTTATGTTTTCGTCCATGCTTCATGGCATCATAACGTGCTGTAGTATAATGAGGTAAGCCCAATTTCAAACTGCAAAAAACAGTATTTTATTTAAGGATGGGGAGCATATGATGCCATGCATTATCACATAGATGTTTGGCTCCTTTTTAAATCATAATGACACAATTTAGCTTTCAATAAGTGTTTGTGTATACTGTTCCATCCAAAAGTATTGAAACAGCAAGGCAAATTCCTATGTTTTTGTTGGCCACTGAAGACATTTGGGTTTAAGATCAAAAGACGAGTATGAGACAAGAGTTCAGAATTTCAGCTTTCATTTCCTGGTATTCACGTGTTAAACAACTTAGGACATATCACTGTTTGTATTAGACCACAGCATTTTTAGGTGAGCAAAAGTAATGGAACAAATAATCTTAAAGTAAATAACATTTACTTGCATAATCCTTGCTTGCAATAATTGCTTCAAGCCTGCGGCCCATCGACATCACCAAACTGTCGCATTCTTCATTTGTGATGCTATTCCAGACTTTTATCGCAGCTTCTTTCAGTTCTTGTTTGTTTCGGGGTGTTTCTCCCTTCAGTCTCCTCTTAAGGAGGGGAAATGCATGCTCTATTGTAAGGTCAGGTGATTGACTTGGCCAGTCTAAAACCTTTCAATTTTCTCCCCTGATGAAGTCCTTTGTTTTGTTGGCAGTGTGCTTTGGGTCATTGTCCTGCTGCATGATAAACTTCCTCCCAATTAGTTTCAATGCATTTCTCCATAAATTGCCCGACAAAATGTTTCTATACCCTTCTGAATTCGTTCTGCTTCTACCATCATCAGTTACATCATCAATAAATATTAATGAGCCTGTTTGAGAAGCAGCCATGTATGCCCAAGCAAGGACATTACCCCCACCATGCTTCACAGATGAGCTTGAATGCTTCAGATTATAAGCAGTTCCTTTCTCCACACTTTGGCCTTTCCATCACTTTGGGAGAGATTTCATCTTTGTCTCATTGGTCCATACGATTGTGTTCCAGAACTATTGTGGCTCATCTCTGTACTTCTTTGCAAATTTCAATCTGGCCTTCCGATTCTTACTGCTGATGAGTGGTTTGCATCTTGTGGTGTGGCCTCAATATTTCTGCTTTCTGAGTCTTCTTCGAACAGTGGATTGTGATTCCTTCACCCCTGCTCTGTGGAGGTCGTTGGTGATGTCACTTACTGATTTCTGGGGGTTTTCGCACAATATTTCTGTCATCAACTACTGTTGTTTTCCTCGGCTGACCTGTTCGACATCTGTTGCTCAGTTCACCAGTAGCTTGTTTCTTTTTCAGGAAATTCCAAATTGTTGTGCTTTCTATGCCCAATGTTTGTCCAATGGCTAGGGTCGATTTTCCTTCTTTTCTCAGCTTGACAATGGCTTGCTTTTCTCCCATAGACAGCTCTCTGGTCTTCATGTTGGTTTATCCTCTTTAACAAGAAATGCAGTCTTTATCGGTATAAACCAAGGATGGAAACTTAAGAGTAGTCATGCAGAGCTAATTAATGTTTGAACAATCAACCTAAAAGGCAACACCTGGGTGACAAGAAACAGCTGTCAGTTATGTTCCTATACTTTTGCTCACATGAAAAATGGGTGTGTTCAAACAAAAAGTGATATGTCCTGAGTTGTTCAACACATCTAGATGTGAATACAAGAAATGAAAGCTGAAATTCTGATTTCTTGTCTCATACTCATCTTTTGATCATAAACCCAAATGTCTTCACTGAACAACAAAAACAAAGAAATTTGCCTTACCGCTCCAATACTTTTGGAGGTGACTGTAATTAGTCAATGAGTTTGTTAGCTCTCACGTGGATGCACTGAGCAGGCTAGATACTGAACCATGGGGAGCAGAAAATAACTGTAACAAGGTAATGGAACATTATAAACATGGAAAAGTATATAAAAATATATCCAAAGCCATGCAAATGCCAGTCAGTAATTTTCAATCACTGATTAAAAAGTGGCAAATTCAGAGATCTGTTACCAATCCATGGTCAGGTCCTAGAAAGATTTCAGCCAAAACTGCCAGAATAATTATTTGGGATACATAGAAAAACCCACAGCTAACCTCAGGAGAAATACAGGCTGCTCTGGAAAACAGTGTGGCTGTTTTATGGAGCACAACACAACAATACTTGAACAAAAGTGAGCTGCCTGGTCAAGTTGCCAGAAAGAAGCCTTTATTGCGCCAATGCCACAAACAAGCCTGGCTACAATATGCCCGACAACACCTTGACACGCCTCACAGCTTCTGGCACACTGTAATTTAGATTTGGTCACAACCATAAAACTTTTTGGAGAAAAGAGAGGGGTGAACAAGGCCTATAGTGAAAAGAATACCATCCCCACTGTGAAGCATGGTGGTGGCTCACTGACGTTTTGCAAGTGTTTGAGCTCTAAATGCACGGGTAATCTTGTGAAATATGATGGCAAGATAAATGCAGCATGTTATCACAAAATACTGGCAGACAATTTACATTCTTCAGCACGAAAGATGCGCATGGGATGCTCTTGGACTTTCCAGCACGACAATGACCCTAAGCACAAGGCCAAGTTGACCCTCCAGTGATTACCACAGAAAAAGGTAATGGTTCTGGATTGGACGTCACAGTCTCCTGACCTTAATATTATCAAGCCACTTTTGGGAGATCTCAAACATGCAGTTCACGATAAAAAAAACAAAGACTTTGCATGACCTGGAGCAGGGCCAGGGTGGGGACACTTTTCAGCCTGGGAGTTTCAGGCCCAAGATTGGCCCACTGTTAAGGTTACAAAATAATTCACTTAAGATGAGAAGTTAACAAAAAAGAATCAACTATTCCATAAGGATAGGTTGATAAATTAACAAAAGCAGAAAAAAAGAAATAAAGGATTTTATTTGTATCCCACTCTGCCACAGAGGCATTTTGAACTAATGTTTACAGTTTAATGCTCAGTACAGTTTACAGTTACATTGCAAATAGCACCAACAGCATCTACAGCATCAGTAGCCACCTAAGCAGTGCACTGGTTTCAGCCACTTTATCAACAACTTTGTCGTTGCTTGTAGACATGAAGATTTCCTTCTCTGTGCACATTAACATGAAAGCCTCCAAGTTGTCCTGACCCAATGAGCTTCATAGTCTATTCTTCACAAATTTTTAAGTTGAGAAGCTTCTCTCATATGCAATCTGCATGATGGACAAAGTGAACAGAAACGTATATGCTAACCCAATGACATGATAAGCATCTGTGAGGAGGTTATACTGTGAGAGTATTAAATGGACACAAATGGCACAGTATTGGGTTCTACAAAAAAGCTAGTATTTTAATAAAATGTAATATTTTGATGTGAATAGGTTGACAAAACTACAACAATATTAGCTGAATAATTACATTGCTAATGATATTCATTAGGCCTATATCTCTACCAGTTGCCACTTGTGTTTGTCCTCTTGAAAATAAATCGGTGAGCTTGGAACATTTGGTATCCTCCTCCAATGCCTTTTTTTTCAACCTGGCTTTTTTAGCCCCTCCTGGCCTCTTCCTCCCATCCATCTTCCCTGATGCGTATCATTCCAGTTGGGCCGGCTCAGCTATAGGTAATTTACAGTGGGGCAAAAAAGTATTTAGTCATCCAATTGTGTAAGTTCTCCAACTTAAAAAGATGAGAGAGGCCTATAAATTTCATCATAGGTACACTTCAACTATGAGAAACAAAATTAGAAAAAGAAATCCAGACAATCACATTGTAGGATTTTTAATGAATTTCTTGGTAAATTCCTCAGTAAAATAAGTATTTGGTCACCTACAAACAAGCAAGATTTCTGGCTCTCACAGACCTGTAACTTCTTCTTTAAGAGGCTCCTCTGTCTTCCACTCGTTACCTGTATTAATGGCACCTGTTTGAACTTGTTATCAGTATAAAATACACCTGTCCACAACCTCAAACAGTCACACTCCAAACTTCACTATGGCCAAGACCAAAGAGCTGTCAAAGGACACCAGAAACAAATTGTAGACCTACCCCAGGCTGGGAAGACTGAATCTGCAATAGGTAAGCAGCTTGGTGTGAAGAAATCAACTGTGGGAGCAATTATAAGAAAATGGAAGACATACAAGACAACTGATAATCTCCCTCGATCCAGGGCTCCACGCAAGATCTCACCCCGTGGGGTCAAAATGATCACAAGAACGGTGAGCAAGAATCCCAGAACCACACGGGGGGGACATAGTGAATGACCTGCAGAGAGCTGGGACCAAAGTAACAAAGGCTACCATCAGTAACACACTACTCTGCCAGGGACTCAAATCCTGAGGTGCCCAGACGTGTCCCCCTGCTTAAGCCAGTACATGTCCAGGCCCATCTGAGGTTTGCTAGAGAGAATTTGGATGATCCAGAAGAGGATTGGGAGAATGTCATATGGTCAGATGAAACCAAAATATAACTTTTTGGTAAAAACTCAACTTGTCATGTTTGGAGGAGAAAGAATGCTGAGTTGCATCCAAAGAACAACATACCTACTGTGAAGCATGGGGGTGGAAACATCATGCTTTGGGGCTGTTTTTCTGCAAGGGACCAGGATGACTGATCTGTGTAAAGGAAAGAATGAATGGGGCAGAGTATCAACGGATTTTGAGTGAAAACCTCCTTCCATCATCAAGGGCATTGAAGATGAAACGTGGCTGGGTCTTTCAGCATGACAATGATGAAGGAGTGGCTTCGTAAGAAGCATTTCAAGGTCTTGGAGTGGCCTAGTCAGAATGCGGAACGTGTATAGTCTACTTTAAGAGAAGATAGACTAACTTGATAAATATCAACAAAAAAATCCTTGAGCTGCCCAAAAGTCAAGTGGCACACTGGGAATTCTCCCAATTCTCACGATTACCCACCCTGGGCCTGACTTGGATGCATTTTGTCAAGACGTATGGCTGCATAACACCTGCAAGATTTACAAAAGACTGCACACAGTCATTGATGCTAAAGGGGGCAATACAAAATATTTTGAACTAAGAGTATGCATAATGGCCTCTTAACTGGACTTCCCAAAAAGACTGTAAAACATCTGCAGCTCATTCAGACAGCAGCTGCTAGAATGTTAACCAGGACCAAGCGAACAGAGCTCATCACTCTGGTTCTTTAATCTTTGCATTGGCTTCCGGTCAGTTACAAAATAGACTTTAAAGTGGTGCTTATAGTTTATAAATCTCTGAATGGTTTAGGACCCGAATACATTTCTGATATGTTTGAAGAATATAAACCGAGCAGGGCTCTTAACCGAGCAGGGCTCTTAACTTCCATTAACTTAGATCAGCCAGTAGAGCCCAGAGTCCAAAGTAAACAAGGAGAAGCTGCGTTTAGCATTTATGCTGTACACAACTGGAAAACTACCAGAAGATCTTAGACCAGACGTGTCCATTTTAAAATCCAGGCTAAAACACTTCTCTTTTCACGTGCCTATGACTGAGCTCTTAAACCTAACCACACTGCAAGCCTTATAGCTTCCTATGTTTTTATAACAGCACTGTTTAGTCATACAGCTTTTATAGTGTCCTATGTTTTTATATTCTATTTTATTATTCTGTTTTATTATTATGCTGTATTTTGTATTTCTATTCTTGATTTATTTTGTTATTAAATATATATCTTGCTATATTTTACCTATTGTAATACAAGTTCTGGTGCCATCAGAGGAACAACCTCTGTGTAAATGTAACAATCTGCTGAGGATGGATCCGACTTTTTTGATTCTATTGCATTATTTCTATTTTCACTGTAAAGCACATTGAATTGCTTCTATGTATGAATTTTGCTATATAAATAAACTTGCTTGCTTGCTATGCAGACTTTTGGACAGGGGTCAGTCTTTTTTTCTTTGTTGCCATGTTTTGTTTTATGCATTTCTGTAATGACCTACAGTTGAATGTAAATTCCATAAGAAATAAAAGACGTGTGTTTCCTGCTCACTCCTGTATTCTTTACAAATGGTACCTATATTATCAATTCTCCAAGGGTATGCGAACCTTTGAGGATAACTGTAGATTTGGCATCTTACAACCGTTCACATAGTCCATGACCCAAAGGCTGGGTTAATGCCGCAGGGAGGGACAGAGAAAGAATAGTCAAAAGTTCTGGTTTCTTGGATCCACGCAAGTTAACTTGGGTCCCAGTATGAAAGTATTTTCAAGATGCTTGAGTGCTGAGAACAAGGCTAAGGTCGTTTTCTGGAGAGTAAAGGATTCCTCCATCTCCAGAGACCATTCAACTGGAATGGAGCCAGGCAACCCCTCCTTTACTGCATCATACAGCGGTTTTGGCAAAATCTAAAAACTCATGGAAAATTGTTGTATTTCTACAGATTCATAAAAGAGCATCACCTCATAACAATGAGGGAGTGGTGGGCTACAGAATACAACAATTTAGAATACAGAAACATAGACAGGCCACCTGAAAGGGAGGTATTAAGACAGATTGTAATCAGACAACCAGTTTAAGTCCATAACAAAAATGCTGAGAATAGGAACTGCGAGGATTAACAGGGACAACTACCCTGTTAGACATACAGGGTTGCGGCAAAAGAGACCGGAGCATCAATGTTATCACAAACTTTGGATAATTTGTTCTCACTCGTTCATAACGTTCTGTTGCAGACTCTTAATTTTATCTGGCATAGACTTGAAGTCAAAACGATCAAATAAAGAATTTAACAAATCAAAGCTATAATCCCACAAGCAATCAGAGTCTGAACTCAAATTATCTATTGTTACATACACGTCAGCACATTTGACGTTCCCCCACAACCACACCTTGATATTCATATGCCCATAGAGTGCATAGGTACAAACCATATTTGTGTTCCAATTCATCTGTCTGTATTTCCTCAGTAAGCCATTTACACTGGGCCACAGCGGAGCCGGCCAAAAGTGTGAATGTCTCTTACTGAGTGACTGACTGATTGATTGGGTCCCCCTTCTTAAATAGCATTGTCAGCTATGCGAGGAGAGGAGCAGCGGACTGAGGAGTCGGAGTCACGTTCGTTTCTGAATAGTTTAATATAGCGTAGCTGAATGCTGCTCATGGCAGTGAGACAATAACACACAAAGACAAAGTAGCAGAGAGAACATATATACTGGAGGAAATGACTGGATAAGACAACAGGTATGATGGGTTGATGATGGGCAATGGTGTCAGAAGGCCGGTGACATCGAGCGCTGAAGCCCGCCTCCTGCAGGGGTAGGATGGGCAGCAGATGGCGTAGTTGTCACAAGCATAGTGGTTAGAGAAGCAGATTTTTCAGCTATAGATCCTGTGTTCGTTTCTCCTCACAGGCGAAGCAAATAATGCATTATGAATTATTACATATAGATGAACACTTTGCTGGCTACAACCTTCTTTATCTATATTAGAGTAAGCCTCAAATAAAACAATTCACGGTTATATTGGGACTATTTCTGGTGGATAACTGAAGTACGCATCTGGGCATGTGTTTTGGCTCAGGATAGACAAACACATTTGCTGGTTACAACATACAGTCGTTACGTTATAGTAAGTCTTAACTAAAACTATATATGGTTATATTGCGACTGATTCTGTCATGGAAAAGTTCATCTTCAGTCTCGCCAGCAATTGCTCAAATCTTATGATTATTCGTAGGAAGTTAGTAGATACTAGTAAGCCTATAACTGGCAAATAAGCTGCTAAAAGTGCCAGTGGCAAAAGCCATAGATGCTATGGTGGATGTAAACTTAATAAGAAACACAATGCTCAATGGTGTCTAGCGACTGCTGGAACTTGTAATACTGTGACGTAGTGGTTAATGACAGGGCCTCTTGCGTAGAAGACCTAAGTTCAAATTTATCGACATCATCGACATTTACTATTTTTAATTGTGGGCCGCAAAAACCTTTACGGTTATACAGTATTGCTACTTTATCTGGTTGATTCCACGATTTTCACGTCTTTTCACTTGATGAAAAAGTAAGTTATCTTCACCTTTATTGATAGTAATTGTACCAATGTAATTCACAAATGAAAAAAATATGTTGTTATGCCATAAATGACAAATATGTTCTTATGCCATGAAATTAAATAGCTTTGGCTGACTCGCTAGCAGTTGCTCAATTCTTGACTTTTACAGTAAGTTAGTAGATACTGGTAAAGCTTGTTACTAGCTAATACGCTGTTAAAACCTGTGGCAAACACCACACAGTTCATAGAGACTATTTGTGGTGAAGGCAAACTGAGTAAGAAACATTAGTATGTTTAACTGTATCAGTATAATTTGCGAATGGCCAATTAGCTGTTAATACAGCCAGTGGCAAAAGAGGATTTGCTCAGGGTAGACACAAAAAGCTATGCTGACACCCGTCAAATGTCAAGCTCTGTGGTGTAATGGGTAATGACACAGCCTCCCACATGGGTGGCCGGGGTTGGAATCTCGAGAGGGTAACACTTTTTTTCTGGGCTTGCTAAACTAGGCTTGCCTGGTTTCTTGTTACTGCAGCATTCATTAGGTGAATCTACCAGACAGTTACTGTCACCCCACTAAATTGTGGTTAATGCGCAGACACAAAAGAGTTAGAACTCTTTGTAAACGGAATTGTAAATCTCTTAATCAGAATAACAATTAAATGTCAGTATTATGGTACGGTGTTTGTCATATTTAAACTAATCTATAGCCAGCTCCAGAGTCGAGGTTCTAACACCTCACTATGCCAAAAAGCAGCAAAGACTTTTACTACCAGGACCAAAGTCTGACTTCTAATGCCCCATTACTAAGAAAAGTAGCAAGGACAAATTGCTATCAGGAACAAAATCCCTGATCTAAAGAACACCCCACCACTAATAAAAGCAGCAGAGACTTTCTAATTCCCAAGACACAAAAGGCGTACAATGTTCCAGAACCCTAGAGAATATCCAGTCAAATTAATAGACACCTACCTTGTTTATGTTCCGTAAGTTTTGTTCAGTAAATCTCGGTAGGACCTCCAATTGAAGCAAATGGATTTTGACCCATTTTAGGTTAATTCCAAATAGTCAATTAATTAATGTAACAAATTAATTTATTAGTATTAAAATAACAGTACAAGTATCAAAGATAGAATTACTCTGGAGATTCAAGATGTTTGCAACAGCAAAGATGCAGGTAGAAGGGAGGAAAATGCAAGAGAGCATCCCCAAAATCCACTCTGCTTTATATGCCAGAACTAAAGGCATGGGGGTTGGGTTACTGACCAAAGGATAACAAATTTGTCCTAAAGAATAGACCCCTTATCAATTAGGGATACATTCCGGGGCCCATCTCATAAGACAGAGTGGTGTCATCTCAAGCAAACATTCTTGTCTCTGCATTCACAGCTTACTCAAACATCTCTAAACCGTTAACATAGGTACATATACATGTCTATATATGTAAATAAACATATCATTTTAATATTTCTGTTCCTTCAGTGGTAAAAGTTGGCAAAGCTGAATTCCTTGATGGTCTTTGGGACCGGCCACGACCTCACTGCCTCCACTTTCTCATCTCCTCCATCCCTCCGGTGCAATTCAGTATAACAGGAAGGAGATGGTGGATGTGTGCAATGTGCATTTTTTCACTTTGACATATAAGTGGTGTTGTTGGAGACGCTTCAGGAGAGCACGAATGTGGGCCACATGTTCTGAGGAGTATGTCGGGGAGAAGATACTCCAGGACCAAGAGGACAGAGCACATCACTCCGGTTCTTATATCTTTGCACTGGCTTCCAGTCAGTTACAGAATTGACTTTATAGTGGTGCTTCTAGTTTATAAATGCTGTCTTCCACTTGTCTCCCTCCCGGATACGCAAAAGGTTGTGTGCCCTCCAGAGGTCCAACTTCGTGAACATGTGTGTGCACCCCTCAGCTGCTCATTGGCTGAGGGGACAAGGGGCAACAGGTACCAGTGTTTCATTGCGATATATGGCCTTAGCCCAGAGTCCTTCTTCTTCACAAAGAAAAAGCTTGCTGGAGCAAGGGAGGTGGAATGGCGGATGTGCCTCTGCTTCAGTGATTCCCTGGTGTAGGTTTCCATAGCGTCCGTTTTGGCCATAAAGAGCAAGCAGATCTTCTTTCTTGGGGGTATGGCCTCTGACAAGAGAACACCCCACTTAGGTCTGAGTACTCTGGGGGGATGCTTGCTAGGAGGGCGCCTGCAGGGCTCTCCATGGATGTGGCTCCACCTGTCACTGCCAGGCAGGTCTTCCAACGCAATTGCAAACTGCATTCTATCATCTGAAAAATATATCCAGAATAAAAAGACTTATGTCCCAAAAAGACCAATAGAAGCTCATCCATGCTTTTATCTCTAGTAGGGTTGACTACTGCAGTGGCCTCTTAACCGTACTCCCCACAAATACTGTAAAACAGCTGCAGCTCATTCAGAATGCAGCTGCTAGAACGTTGACCAGGACCAAGAGGACAGAGCACATCACTCCGGTTCTTATATCTTTGCACTGGCTTCCAGTCAGTTACAGAATTGACTTTATAGTGGTGCTTCTAGTTTATAAATCTCTGACTGATTTAGGACCCGATTACATTTCTGATATGTTTGAAGAATATAAACCGAGCAGGGCTCTTAGATCCATGAACTCAGGTCAGCTAGTAGAGCTCAGAGTCCAAACATGGAGAAGCTGCGTTTAGCAGTTATGCTGTACACAACAGGAATAAACTTTTCACGTGCCTATGACTGAGCTCTTAAACTTAACCACACTGTGAGCCTTATAGTGTCCTATGTTTTATAATATATTTTAATTTTCTAAATCTAATGTTTTATTATTATGCTGTATTTTATATTTATCTTCTTGATTTATAATGTTATTAAATGTACATTTTGCCATCTTTTACCAATTGTAATGCAAGTTCTGGTGCTATCAGAGGAATAACCTCGGTGTAAATGTAACAATCTGCTGATGATGGATAATTCAAGTTCTTGTGCTGCTTTTTAGACATCGATGTAGGGTATTTTCTCACAAAAGGACTGACGGTTTTATGCAAGTGCTGGAGCGTGAGGATTGAGATACGCAGGTGGTACAGTAAGCAGTTATGGTTACTGTGATTCATTGATGGTGAATATACAATGAATGTACAGACATGGCATAAATGTCCCCCTGGAGAGATCCAAGTAAGACATTGATGCAATGATAATCTCACATTGGGACTAACGGGTTCATCCTAGCATCAGAATGCGAGGATTGAGATACCGGGGTGTTGAAGGTCATGCAGCCCTCCTGGAGACAGCTGAGTTAGACAAGTGTAATAATCTGACTGTTTTAATTCTATTGCATACATTTTATTTTCACTGTAAAGCACATTGTATTGCTTCTATGTATTTATTGTGCTATATGAATAAACATGCTTGCCTGCTTGCTTACATTGTAAAACATGGAAGGTTTACACCCACCGGTTCTACATCTGTGGTTACACTTATCGGAACATAAAATGCTGGGGGCTAAAGCATTGCTGAACCCTGGCGCCCTTTTGTTGAACATCAAACATAATGCCGCTGATACAACACTTATTTATTGCCTGGAAATATAACATTCTGGAACCCTTTTGTTAAACATGAAACATAACCTACCTGTTATAACGCTTGTCCGGGGTGTTAATCAATCATTGTAAAACATCAAACATGGACACGTCAATGCAATCATAAATTACAAAGTCACCAGACATGCATATGTCATTCCGGAAGTCCCGCCCTAACACACATCTTACAGGAAGTCCCGCCCACCTGTCAAATCAGTTGTGAAATCCCGCATCCCAGCTACATAAATCATAAATCACCAAAGTGACACAATATACCCTACTGATGGCAAAAACAGTGGAAGTAGTATCTCAATGGTAATTTTAATAAAAATATAACTATTCAGCATGACAGAAGAGTTGAAAAGAAAAGCTTTGAATGAGGAAAAGAAGGGTTCAATTATGGCTTTACTGGCAGAGGGATACAGACATTGGGGACAACAAAGCCACAGACTGGCAGAGCGCGAAAAAGACTGTCCACTGACCGATGACCATCAGCTCATTCGAATTTCACTCAACGACTGTAGGATGACCTCAAGTGACCTACAAAAAGAACGGCAAACAGCAGCTTGGTTGAAGTGCACAGTGAGGACAATTTGAAGCCAGGTCAATCAACGTGTGGATGAACATTTTGAATTTCTTATTTTTTTTGCATTATATGAGGTATTTTTTGGTTTTATTGACCAGTTGTTGTTTTCTACAAAATAAATACACTAAGTGACAATATTTGTACTTGGAATTTGGGTGTAACCAGCAAAGCTCACAGGGTCCAGTAAAAACAGTCCCCTAAAAGCCCCAAGACAAAACATCCCCGGAAGCTGACAAAGTCAGAGAAGGGATAATCGAATGCATAAAGATGAGAAATCCGTCCCCCAAGCTGATCTATGAACACTGGCCACCCCCGGGAGAAGGGATGTTGAGCTCAAGCGAAATGTATCCATTCCACCTAAGCGCAACAAAAAACACTCACGCAGTATACATCACAAGGGGGATGACCCGAAGCCCCTCCGGCCTGACCCGAGCCAGCAGACACAATTAGCGCTGCGGGGGAAACGCATAAAGGAGAGTCCGAGACCAGGGGTGGTCCGCATACGCATCCACCCCCAGAGGGGGACGATTTGCTTGGGACAGGGAGAACCACAGCCGACAGTGTGCGTTCTGTTTGGACACGAATAGGTCCACTTGGGCCTCTCCAAATGTTTGGGTGGAAACGACACTTGTCGCGATGAAGGCTGCCACGAGACATCATGCCAAAGGTGCCGGTGTCCAACCACGGAAGTAGACACTTTGCATCCGGCACAAACTGTCAGAGCTTGGTTAATTTGGAGGATAGCCTTAAGGCTCTCCCGCTACCTCTTTGATGTCACGTGACGACAGAATAGGTGAACGGTCCAAAATATGGGAAGCTGCTGACGTGAGGAAAGCAACGTTGTTCGCCGCGGCAAGGGCTTGCGATCGCAGGACAAGCTTTGTCCCATAGCTGCCCTGAATAGCAGTCCTTGGTAGACGGCAAGGCAGGCATCTTCCCCGACCTGCCCCAAGAAGGCAAGAAATGCGCGGCTAGGCTAGCCAAAGCTCTGGCAGAAGCTGTGGAGGACCAGGAACTCTCCGCGACTGCTTTAAAACCACAGACCTCAAGCGCTGGAGATTCCACCTGCTTGACACGTGGCCAGGAACCAACGGCCATGACGGAGGGTTCCTTAGGCATAGGCAGTGGAGGCAGGGGCAGCTGAATACGTAGCACTGCTATCTCAATCATGCCTGCGAACTCCATGCGGAGAGGGGGCGGGCGGAGGGAAGCAGCAGAAGTGAGATCGTCCTCTAGTTCTCCCTGGAGAGAGGGAGAAGCGTGAGACCTACCACCCCAACCCACATGGGAAGGGAGCGGGTCTTTTTGAGTCTGGGGAGTCGTGTCCTGGTAGGAGCATCCTCCTCAGGCCTCTCGTTGTTGTCGCTGCTGGAATCATACATGCCGGACACATCGGTGAGACCCTCGCTAGCATGGGCCCGGTCCCAGGCAGGAAACAAGCAAACGATGAGTATCCTGATCCGGTGACAGGTTGGCACAACAGCATGTTCTTACCACAGATCACTGCAAGATCATGTGGTAAAGTGAAAAATTGTCACGTCCTGACTATGCCCCTAGCCATCATCGCACTGGCTGGGGCCATAGTCAGGACGTGGCCAAAAGAGGTGCCTGTAGGCACCTCTATGTACTTGGGTCTCCCCAGTTGGAGGCAGGTGTTGGGTATTGCCTACAATTGGGGAACCTATTTAAGTTGACTGTTTGACCACATGAATGTGGATTATTTTGGTTTGCTAGCCGTAGGCTACAACACCCAGTCATTTGGAGCTGCTTTTGAGTTTTTTTGTTTGTTTCTTTTGTTCCTTCCTTATTAAAAACTATGGACTACTATCTCCAGTCCGTCTCTGCGCCTGAGTCCTTCCACCAACTCCGTGACAAAAATAACCCAAGGGTTACAGCTAAGGAGCTGCAGGAATGTTTTGCACTTTCCAACATCTTTAACACTGTGTATACAATAAGAAAGAAACGTAACAAGAGTTGTGTTCATAGAAGGATACCACGGAGGAAGCTTTTGTAAACGTTATCATTGTGGCAGCCATGTACGCAGAAATGCAGATAATTCAGTAGGTCTCACAGACCTTTTCATGCAACTGCAAATTAAATACTTTTAAACATTGTTTTAATATAGTCTTCTGAGACCTAAATCTTAATGATTTTTTTTTAATTATCATAGAAAATATCAAACAATTGATAAAAGAATACAACAATCGTTGTTGGTTATTGTATTTATGAAGTCTTCTAGAATAAATAAGACCATAAGCATTTACAATTCATAATAATAAAAACCATCAAGGCATTAATGAAATCATTTACCAAAACATTAAATAAGTAGTTTCAAACTTTGTATTTTGACCTTGTCTATTAGAAAAACAAGCATGCAAGCCTGAGGTCTGCTGCCAGACCGATCACCAAAATTAGTGGTGTATGTGTTAGTATATTTTCAGTTGTCTGTGTGAGAGCATTTCACTGAAAACGGAAGGCATTTCACTGAAAACAGGTGGGTGGCCTCACTACCGTTCAGTAGGTGGCGATCCGCCAATAAGCGCTAAGAAGATTTTGGAGCTGGTTGTGTCACAATGCTGGCTATGGCGTCCCTTTCTTCAACCGCATCATGTCGTTGAAAAAGATCGACTCATTTAGACTGCTGCATTATTAAATAGTATATTGGCATCTCCGAATGCATTACAAAATATTGCTGCGTCAACATCCGTTCGACCACATCCGTTTCAGTAAATATTTCGCCCTGGAGCCACATTATGACCAACAAATACTGCAATTTCAGCGTGGCCAGAACAGCGGCAATCAAATTGTTGCAGATTGCGCCAAAACTTTGGGTCGTGGGGAGCAGCCAGGAGGAGGAAGAGGTGAGCATACAAGCGTGCTATGGTTTTCAGTAATCAATATTTCTTATGTGGTTGCAGAGCCTAAAGACTTAAATTATGCCAAAAGTAATTTTTATGCTAAGCAGTAAGTTTTACTGTCTGCTTTAGCTCCAAACGATTTTCCTAAAAAACAGAATAGTTTTTTAGGAACACAGACCTAACAAACTTAGCTTTCAATTTATTTTTATGGTGTTAAGTTTCTGTTCAAACCCAGTTTTCCCACCAAAAGGAAAACATGCGTTTCAATACCAGGCACACATGGTAGAGCGTGCCTAGAATGTTCTCAGAAAATTGTGTCTGTACGACTATGGGGTCTGGATATAGTTGGTTGAAATGTTGACAGTTTGGCGCTGCGGGGAGCAGCAACTTTACACTGGCATTATTTTATCATTTGTAATTCAAATACCTATTATACATGATCATTCTGTGTGTTGTGCTGTCAAAATTGCACATCTCAAATATTTAAATAAAGGGAAAACACATATTTTGTATTTTCTACATACACTTTTTATATATAGATGAATCATTAACATTGTTGATGGTTCAAGGATATTGATAAAAATTTGCATCGCTAATTGCTGGGAAATATGGCAAAAATCTTTGATCCCAATATCATTCAAAGCATTGTATATCATGATATAACCTATTCTTTTGAAATTCAATTAATAAATAGTTTAGAAGATAGCTGCACGATAACTCCTATCTGTAATATTTAACAAATTAAGTTACAACCTGTTGAGTGTTGTAATTATTTATTGAAATTTAAAGTGCAAAGTGAACATAAAACATTCTAGTTGAAAGCCAAATATATGTCATATGTAAAACAAAACACTGTCAAGTTATAGCAACAATAAAAAATTGTTAGACCTAATCATTAGACCGGCAATGCCAATGTACAATATCAAAAGTAAGCAAAGTGCTAAAGCAAACAAATAAATATGGACCTAGCCTTCATTGTAAATGTATAAAGTTAACATTACACTTTCAAGTTTAAATTTGGGGCAGGTGGAGCTCCATCTGGGCCGCGGTTCATTTGGATGTCTGCTTCCAAGAGTGGGTTACACTTCTCAGACACTTGGTATAACTAGAGTCCTACCACATTGCTCATTATAACAAGCTTATAACAAGCACAACAACGTTACTAGCTTAAAAGTATAACAAAGTTGCCGTGGGTTGTAACAATGGGAATAACACATCCCTCCTCCTTCCTAGAACTCTTAAGGTACGTTCACACTGCGGATTACCTGCAGCTACAAAGCAACAAGCTAACATTAACGGTGAGCTACAGTGGGCGGAGCTATGCCTGGCTACAAAACCTCCCAGCATCAGTTGAGAGTTGGCAAACGTTCTACTTAATGCTAATTTCCAGCGAGTGCCCAGTCATGAGTTTTGACGACAACCAATGGCAGAGTAGTCCCTTCGCTAGCTTAAAACTCCCTAGCTAGCAAAATGGATGAGAAACGTATTATTTCTGTGTCTGGTTTCCCAATTAGTTATGCTACGTACGGAGACATTATTATAAAAATTATGCATGTAAAATGGTTTCGGAGATCTTTGGGATCACGGGCTAGTGATTCATACATGATGTGAAAATTAAGTGATTTGCTATTGGACATTGACACATCATTGCCTTGGCATCTAAATCTCATAGTGTTCAAATTCAGGTTCACTTACACTTTAATGCCACAGCTTGTCGGGTTTCAATTGGATCGGATAATGACAACGGATATCATGCCCTCTAAATATCCATTATTAATAGTCTACACAGCATGAGCATTATTATAATAGACATTTTATACATCAAATAACTTCTGATTTATTAACCCGAACCACGTTCAAATAAAAAAGTTGCAACTCTTTTGGGAAGGAGCTCCTCTTGTCTTGGTTGGGCTTGGTCTGTTTGGGTATCTTTACGTTCTTTCATACAGTCCATCTTGTTTGTTTTATAGTCTCCTCCCTCTAATATTCACTCCTACGTGCCAAAATGTTTACATAAAAGTGTATTTATCATCATATCACATTGTCCTATGCACAACCATGCTCTGACATGCTGCCTTTTCTAATGCTAAATATTTTTCTTTAAGGAACATAACAGCAATACTTAAGACACCTCCAGTTTAATCCAGGGTCCTAATACTAGAGCCAAGTCAAAAATCTATCAACTCAAAATGCATGGGTAGAAGATGACCAATGTGACACGGACAGTTGCTTCGAAGTGAATGTCACAGCTTCCAGCTGCCCCCCACCTCCAAACAATCTCCTACCCACAGAATGCTGTCGAATGCTCCAAAGGTTCGCCACATTCCAGGATCCGCTCACCATCCGGATGTGGGACAGCCTCTAGTAGGGTCGCAGCCACCAATACTCTCCCACCGCCTGTTAGCCCTGCACCAATCTGCTGCACTGTTGGCTTGGTGTTAGCTTTGTGCGGTGTTGCAGCCACCAATTCCCTCCCACCCTCCAGTTGTGCTCCAGCCACCGATCACTATGTGACCACTGGTGATAGGACGTTAGGCAGTGTCAGTAAATAGCCATTGTATATCCATTTTACCTTGATGTTACTATCAACTGTGCTTTTGGGACTGAAAATTAAAACACTGTTAGTGTTAGTGTGTGTCATGGGGAAGGTCAGCATCCCTCCCTTTGCTTCCTAACCTGTTGCTTCCTAAACGGTTGTTACTAAGGTGTAATTGGTGGTGCTATGCCTTTTCATAGGTTGTAAAATGCTCTTTTCTAAATATGTTTTGATTGTACTGTAGCTAGGACACTGATGGATTTCTTTTAAACAATACATTTGTTTTCTTTACAGCACTTAGAGATGACTGCTATTTCTTAGTCGGGAAGGAAATCGCTGTCAGCCTTGTCCATGGAGCCCCGCCGCATTCTTTTCTACTAGACTATTTGACTACTTAGTTGGTGGTCCCCATACAGCTAGGCCTGTGCTGGAGGACATTGCGGACACAAACATCTATCAGCGGGTGAAAAAGGAAAATATTTGTATAATTCTACTCAAAATTAGTCTTTAATGTTGACCAGCTAATTCCTGTAGTCTAATTCCTGTAGGCTAATTCCTGCTATATGGAGTACAGGGGAAGCCTGGCATTGATGCTTCTCCCCAGAAGAAATGTAAACAATTATCTGACTGGTGAAGAACAGTGGGAATCTATCTATCAAGGCAGTTGGCCTACTCAAGTTATCTGGTTTAGATACGCTTTTAAATCCAATATACTAAGATGTGATTTAATCTATGGAGTCGTCAAAGGAAATATTTATTACAACTAAAACAATCTAGTGTGAGTTCACCAGGATACAAAACAAATTTTGCTGCAGACTTGCTTTGTTTACCAACACTTTGAAGAGCAACACTGTACTATATTAACAGGCAGATTTTATAGCTTAAAAGCAATATAGAACATTAGGAGAAATCTAGGGTTATATATGTACCTGACATTGATGTCCAAATTGTGACGACAACGCCATCTACTGCCCATCCTCTCCCTGCAGGAGACGGGCTTCGGCGTTCGACGTCACTGGCCTTCTGACACCATCGCCCATCTCATCAACTCATTGCTCCTGTTGTCTCGTCTAGCGCACCTGATCATCATTCATTCATTCCCCTCAGTATATATGTTCCCTCTGCTCCCTTTGTCTTTGTGTGTTATTGTCTCGACGTAAAGAGCATATGTCAGCTCACTATCATAAATGAACGTAAACTTACCGGCTCCGCAGTCCGCTTCATCTTTCCTGTCTACCTTGAACGCTGACACATATATTGCCAATATTCCTCAGCTTGATATCTAAAAAGCACACTATATTTCATAATAGTGATTCTTTTAAACCTGTTTTGCCACATGTTTGGATAGATTTGGATCACAGTTTTTCAAATATTCAAATGATTAGGTTACCCAAACAACCCAAAGGTTCTACCAAAATGGAACATCACTTTAGCCTGAAACAGAATTAAGATGTTACATCCTATTTTAGTAGTAGATTGTGTGGCGTTTAAGCGTTTTGTTTTTTATCTCATATTAAAGAGCAACAGTTCACTAACTGCAATTCCAGCAAATAGTTCATTCATAAGTCAACCTAACCTAAATGTTGTCATTTCAGGTGTCCCAGAGTTCCACCTATGAGGACCTTGTTACAGGATTATTTGGCCAATGTAGGCTGTCTTAGACCATGGACCGCATGGAACAGCTTATAAATGACATCCTCATGTTTCAGGTTGTGCACTTGAAAGGTCCCCTTTCAAAGGTATTTATTTATCATAGTGGAATATTCCAGAACTAAATCAGGTAATCCCATGAAAGCCACATCAGACATGACAAAAATAGAATGGTTTCTGATGCCAGTCTAGTGAGAGGAAGTAGGCTTGAGAAACTTAACACAGATGTGCTGACTAACTCTGAGCAAAGGACCATAGATAAGACGTGTAATGCCTGATACTGATGGGCCCCACACATCCTGTCCATACCTCCTGCTAGGAGTTGCGCCTGTGACTGTCACAGGCTATATGGATAGGACCATTGACCATAGGTTGGAACATACCATACAAGGGTCTTTTGTAAGATAAACCTTTCTTATTGGAGGGTATTTGAATGTAATGGCTGGTTGTGAGCATTGGCCGCCCCCCTTGTATCCTGGTATAAAGATTGTGTACATTCTGTATTCATTGAAGAGAGAGAAAAGAAAGAACTATAGAAGGTTAACATCATCGTCTCATGCTGAATAAAGATGGCTCTCCCCTGACTTCTGGTTGCATTCATTTTGTTCATGGATATCACATGGATGGAAGCTGACACTAGACAGATAGATTTATTGATAGATATAATGTAATATTGGTTAAATTCATCTTGGGATTAATAGGTCTGTGTTACATAGAAGTTTTACCAAATGCCTTGATGGGTAAATACGATTTATGAAGGTAGCAGTAAAATTTCCCTGGTCAGAACAGGTCACAAGCAACTTTTAATTCATCCTCATCCTTGAAAATGTAATTGGTGGTGCTATGCCTTTTCATAGGTTGTAAAATGCTCTTTTCTAAAACAATGTTTTTAAAACAATATACATCCTTTAAAAGAAATTATGGCAAATTTGTTTTAGTGTCAGGCTACTACATGTGTTTGCAAATGCTGTTGACTGGGCGATGACAGTGTAGTAAGGAAAGAAAGCACATATAAACCAATTATTTGTTTTCAAAAGATGAGGGCCTTGCAAAACTTCCTGGCTTTTGCCACTGGGGCCACTGTCATCCCTCCCAATTTCCTCCATGAGAACGGGCATCAGAACACATCTGCATCGAGCCTCTCTATTGCTAATACATGTACAGTGGGGAGAACAAGTATTTGATACACTGCTGATTTTGCAGGTTTTCCTATTTACAAAGCATGTAGAGGTCTGTAATCTTTTACCATAGGTACACTTCAACTGTGAGAGACGGAATCTAAAACAAAAATCCAGAAAATCACATTGAATGATTTTAAAATAATTAATTTGCATTTTATTGCATGACCTTAGTATTTAATCACCTACCAACCAGTAAATATTCCGGCTCTCACAGACCTGTTAGTTTTTCTTTAAGAAAACCTTCTGTTCTCCACTCATTACCTGTATTAACTGCAACTGTTTGAACTCGTTACCTGTATAACAGACACCTGTCCACACACTCAATCAAACAGAATCCAACCTCTCCACAATGGCGCCTCCCGCACATCACACCCCTGGAGGGGACCAGCCATCACCGACCTTAGGAGAGACACATTAAATACGTTTTTTTTTAATATGGTAGTCGGGATGAAGGCGAAACCGATATGTTACCTTGTTGACACTTCAGGACTTTAAAGGGCCCCACAAACCAGGGGCTCAGCTTCCAGCAGGGCAGGTGGAGGGGCAAGTCCTTAGTCGAGAGCCAGACCCGGTCACCCGGACGATACACCAGGGCTTCCCTGCGGTGGTGATCCGCATAGGTTTTCTAGCGGCGCACAGCGAACCCGAAGCGAGTCAGCACGGCCTCCCACATGCCCGCTGCCCGCTGGAACCAATCATCCACCGCAGGGGTACCGGTCTGGCTCGGGGTCCAGGGTGCCAGGACCGGCTGGTAGCCCAGGAAGCACTAAAACGGGGACATCCCGGTGGAGGAGTGGTGACGGGTGTTCAGGAAATATTCCACCCATGGCAGGAACTCCGCCCACTCCTCAGGCCGGTCCTGGCAGTAGGACCGAAGGAGCCTGTCCACATCCTGATTTACACATTCCACCTGCCAGTTGGACTGAGGGTGGTAGCCTGAGGTCAAGCTGACCGAGACCCTCAGGTGCTGCATAAACGCCTTCAAAACTCTGGAGGTGAACTGGGGGCCCCGGTCCGACACTTTCCTCGGGTACCTCATAGTTCCGGGAGACATGTGTGAATAGAGCCTTGGCGGTCTGTAGGGCCGTGGGAAGACCGGGCAGAGGCAAGAGGCGACAGGTCTTCAAAAACAGGTCCACAGCGACCAGGATGGTGGTATGGCCCTGTGAAGGAGATCAGTCAGAAAATCGACGGACAGGTGGGACCATGGTCGTTGTGGAATGGGTAAAGGGTGCAACTTACCCATTGGCAGGTGACGGGGTGCCTGACTCTGGCCACCCACCGAGCAGGAAGAGACGTACTCCCTCAAGTCCTTAGCCAAGGTGGTCCACCAGTACTTACCAGCCAGGGCACACATGGTCTGCCCAGTGGACTGGCTCATGCTAGGATGACCGGAGGAGGGAGAGGTATGGGCCCAGTAGATGAGCCAGTCACGGACAGACACCGGCACATATGTGCGGTCCTCAGGGCATGTGGGCGGAGAGGGCTTGTCACACTGCACTCAAACGATGTCTGCGTCCAACTCCCAAACCACTGGCGCCACGATACATGACGCCGGCAGCACGGGAGCGTCATCCACCGGCCGCTACTCCGTGTCATGCTGGCAAGACAGCTCGTCGGCCCTGACGTTCTTGCTCCCTGGCCGGAGAGTGAAAACAAACCGGGAGCAGAACATAGCCCACATGGCCTGGCGAGGGGTCTGCCTCCTCGCCGCCCGCATGTACTCCAGGTTGCGGTGGTTCGTCCAGATGAGGAAAAGGAGTTTGGCCCCCTCTAACCAGTGCCGCCACACCGACTGGGCTCTGACCACGGCCAATAACTCACGATCACCCACGTCGTAGTTCCGCTCCACCGCACTGAGCTTCTGTGAGAAGAAAGCGCAGGGGCCGCAACCGGGTCGCCCCACCCCTCAGAAGGGAGGTGATCGGAGCCACGACCTGGCTAAAGCCTTAGATTAACCTCCAATAGTAGGTAGCGTAGCCTAACAATGGTTGCACTCCCTTCACTGTTGTTGGGGTCAGCCAATTACGCACGGCGTCCGTGCGAGAGAAACGGTACCACAGGAAGGACACGGACGACTGGAAGAACAGACACTTCTCAGCCTTTACGTACAGGTTATGCTCCAACAATCTAGCAAGCACTCTATGCACCAACGAGACATGCTCCGCGTGGGTAGTTGTGTATATCAAGATGTCGTCAATATACACCACCACACTTTTGCATTAACATGTCTCTGAATACGTCATTGATGAAAGATTGAAAGACTGATGGAGCATTCATCAAACCGTACGGCATCACTAAATATTCATAATGGCCAGAGGTGGTACTGAAGGCTGTTTTCCATTCGTCCCTTTCCTAGATACGCACCAGGTTATAGGCACTCGTTAGGTCTAATTTTGTGAAAAAACGGGCCCTGTGCATCCTCTCGACCTCCGCAGAGATTAGGGGAAGAGGATAGTGATCGAAAAGGGCACGATCGTTCCACCCAGAACCTGCTGCCAGGGTTCAGAACTCCAGAGCGAACTCCTGCGCCGATCTCGTCCCCTGCCACAGATGTAAGAGTCGTTCGCCCGCCTCTCTTCCTTCATGAGGATGGTTGAACACAACCCGGAAGCGGCGGACAAAATTGTCATAGCTGCCCTGGATAGGCCCCTTGGTGTTCCATACAGCAGTGGCCCATTCCAGGGCTTTCCCGGACATGCAAGAGAGTGAGGAGATCTTCTGGGCATCCGTTGGTGCAGTATGAATTGCCTGGAGCGCGATGCCGATTTGCAGAAGAAAACCCTGGCAGCGGTCCACCGTCCCCTTCATAGTCCAGAGGAAGCGGAATATGCATCGCGCCCACTCCGGTAGGTGCAGGCTGGGGGGGTGGTAACACGGCCCGTGTTGCGGGAGTGGACTGGCTCAACTCTAGGCGCCGGACAGGCTGTAGGATGCCCTCCATCGCGATGCCTAGGTTGGCCAGCATGGTGGAATGTTCCTTCAACACCGGTCTCTTTTTCGACTCTGATGTGATCCATCCTTTTCTTTTCTTTTGTAGGTGGGTATTCATTAAAGACTAACTTATGTTCACCCTGGCGAGACAATAACACATAAAGACCAGGGGAGCAGAGGGAACATACTGTATATACTGGGGGAAATGAATGTGGATGATGATCATGTGCGCTAAACGAGACAACAGGTGTGATGAGTTGATGAGATGGGCGGTGGAGGTAGAAGGCCGGTGACATCGAGCCTCCAAATATATTTTTTTCACAAACATCACTTACATCAAACAATGGATTATTAGGAGTATTAGCTCAAATAAGAGGTGTACTATTAATTTTGTCTTGAAGTCTGGTGCTGACATGACATTGACATGTAATGGTTTTATATATGTTGGTTACTCATTAACCAGTTTAATGGGTTTTATTTAATCAGTTGAATGGGTTGTATTGCACCAGTTGAATGAGTTTTATTGCACTAGGTAAAACGTTGTTTGTCAATTTGAATAGTCTTGTAAAACGGAGACAACATGCATTCAAATCTTCTGGTAAGTCTCCTTGCCTGACTGACTTTTTTCTGGCTCACTTTATTTTTACTTTTTGCACTCATCTTCCACTGGGTGTGGGCCCTTCTAATTCTTGATGTTACGCAGTATGTGGCCTGATTTAAACAAAACATTTTTAGTTTGAATTGTCGATTCCACACGACACAATATCTTGTGGTTGGTGTGTCATCACTAAGTTCATGTTTACAATTCATTGTCGCCCAGTAGTTGAAACTAAGACACTTTCAGTTGTGTGTATGTTGTAAAATTGTATCAACATTGTTTGTTTGTGTGGAATTATCTCCTGTTGTGACTAACAAAATAAAGTTTTGCTTTGTTCCAGGTCTTTTGAACTCATAGAAATGATATTTTAAAAGAATGATAGAAATAAGAACAATATTGTAGCACTTAGGGCCAGCAATGTAACAATGAGGCCCGAGTATACACAATATTCATATCTTACTGTATTATATAATTAGTGTACATAATGAAATACCATTACAATATTGTACTGTATATTATTGTACATATACTTGCTGCCAATTTTAGCTCTAAACTGGTTTAGTTTATGAACAGAATAGTTTTTTTAGGATCACAAAACTTTTCCGCTCTTGAAATATGTTAGCTTTCTTAAGCTGTTTTCCCCATTTTTTACACTAAAAGCATACCAGGCATTACGGAACGTGTAGCTACTTTAATAAAACCATTCACAGTACATTCACCTAGCGTTTAGGTGGGGCTTTCCCTGGTAGGCTGAATGCTCCACAGTACTTTCAGTAATTCCCAGTCATGCATGAAATTGCTGAAGGAAATCTAAAAAGGGAGCAAAATGGGTCGATACCATAGTTTCCATCATTCTGTAGTGGATCAAAATGGTGTTCAAATTGCATGAGAAGTTGTCTCATTAATGGTAACATTAAAACTAGCCCTATGTTGTTAATTATGCTTGTGTGCCAGAGCTGAAGTGGAGTTTGCCCCTCTTGTGTAGAGTCCATGTTGGTTCCACTGGTTCATGAACACTTGCTGTAATGGAGACAGAATTAATTAAGTTCATTCAGTGAATTAAGTATACCTACAGACTCCATAAAACAAAAAATACTGATAAAATGTCTCAGTACCACTCTATTGAGATCTGCCCATAGCCTTTCAATCCGTTGATTATGGAGAGATAAACCTGCGATTACACTTTGTCTATTTAGTCCCCTTCTTTCAAGCAAAAAACTAACAACAATAATATTCTCCATACAATGATCACACTCTTGACGGCAATCCAAATTTCTCCACACCCTACAGAAACAAAGAAAGGACACTTGAAGCTCTGTTATTGTCCAAACAGTTCAGGTAAATCATGGCTCGACTAAAGCCATCCACACATCTTTGGAAAACAATCCTCCAGCGCACGAGATTGTGATTGCTGTCAAAGTGCCTGTAAAAGAAAATCCTTAGCATTAGTGAAACTAGAATGGATGCTACCTTTAAAGATTGCAGATGGGCTTGGCAATTGCCACAATCTTAATTATATTTAAGAAACAAATTGATATATGGAAAGTGTCCTACCACCTTGGTACCTAATTTGGAAAGTCTTATTAGGTAGGTATTTGTAGGTACCTAATAAGGGACTTTCTGAATTGAATATAATAGAAACTGATTCTCTCAACTATTTTTTTATTGACCAAATTGACCACACAAGTGTTCATGATAAAGCCACCCTGCTAACATGGTAATTTAAATAACACCAAATGATCTTTGTAAAATATTTATCCACAGAAATAAAAAAATAATCAACCTACCACACCTAATTAGAGGTCTGAACATTATAAATCTGTCTGCGTATAGCATGCCTCCGTCAAAAAGACCTTCCAATGGGGTCAACCTCTTGCAGACTCTAACATGCCTGCAGTATATCTGTCCCAATTTGGTTACGGTATTGGTTTGTCAAAACAGTGTATTGTAAGGCCTGAACTCCAAGGTATTGCCTATGTCTGTAAGAGGGTGCGGCGGCTGATTCCAAAGCAGGATGCGATTCTCTTCCAGTTCATTCCCATTAATACGCAGTGTGAGATTTGCTCATATGTAATGCTGTACCGTGGACACCCAGGGAAATACATCAAACTAGTCGGTGGTACCAGGTCAGTGTTGCCAGCATCATTGGAGCTCTGTGTAGCCTCATGCTCACTCAACATGCATCCATATTAACATCCATATAAGGCGTTCATTGTATGGATGTATTCACCATGGCTTGGGTCATTATCAAATCTGGAGTGGAAAATTATTGCAGATGTCCTTGTGTAGTCATCAAGCTCACGGTACAGCCTCTCCTGTTGATAACCTATTGCTCCCACTCCTTCCCCTTTCATACACTCAATGCAACACAAAGTACTTCTGAAAAAGTTTTCAATATCGTCCTCATTAGCTTCTGCATTGAATTTTTTTTTTAAAGGATTATACGAAAAAACATGGTTCTCCTTCATTATTCAGTGCCAGTAAGATAGCATGTGTCATGACTTAGCGCTTCCTGAATCATTTTGAAAAAAATCTACTTCTTGTTTCCTGTTTTAGTAAATTAGTTTGATGAAATGGAATGTCAGATTATTTCAAAAGTGCGTCAGAGAGTTTCAGTGGTGTATGTGAAAGAGTTTCAGTAATATATGTATGAGTTTCAGTAGTTTATATAGAGATTTTCAGTAGTATATGTAAGAGTTAAAGTAGTGTATATGAGAGATTTTCAGTAGAATGTGTTAGAGTTTCAGTAGTGTATGTCAGAGAGTTTCAGTAGTATATGAGATAGTTTTACTTTTTATTAGTTTGTGTGAGATGTATTCATTTGTGTATGTGAGAGTTTCAGTAGTTGGTGTGAGAGGTTTTAAGTAGTGTGTGTGAGAGATTTTCAGTAGTGTGTGAGAGAGGTTAATTTCTGTGTCCAACTCTATCCAATGTTTTTGTCCTTGGTGATTTCAACATTCACATTGATTCAACAAAACTTTCCTTTGTCTCTGCATTCCTGACCCTGCTGTACTCTTTTAACCGGATTCAGGATGTAAATGTCCCTACAGACAATCGTGGACATACACTGGACCTCATCATCTCTGGTGAAGTCCCGTCATCAGACCTGGATATACATGAGTTGTAACAGCACATTGAGTAACACCACAATCATTCCCGCCAAGTGACTTTGCTCTGGGGACACCTTCTATTGTGTTGTAAATCATATTAACTGTGTGTGGTGTTGACGTTTTGGACCCTTTGGTACTGTTGGGGTCAAATTAAACCAGGACATTATTTTGGTTTTTAAACCAATTAAGAAATAAAAATGTACATAAAAACACTAACATATATTGTCATTATTTCAATTCGAAAACAACATATGATAATTGTTTGAACTTCATCTCTGCTAGATCACATTTAACAATGGAAGTGTTTTTTGTGATAGTTATAATTTCTTTAAAAAATTCACTATAGAAAATGTGTCATAAATCATGCTTATCTAGTAAAAATGTATATTAAACATCATTTTGAACTGATTTTCTCAAATTATTTTCACTTATTACATCTTATTATAATCAAAGCTGTTAAGCCAATACAGATGATGAACAACAAATAGAAATACAAACTGTTTTAGTCACTGTCGATGACATCCAGTTCATGAAAAACACATCTCGCAAATAATTCTGAAATAACATTGGATAAAATTGTGGTTGCATATTGGCAAGCCCATTTTCACATAACACATGATGCACAGAATTTGAGAGTTTGTGTACTACAGATGTACTTTTTGCAGTTGCTGCATGTGGTCTATGTCTTTGAACACTAAGGGTCCACACTCCTTGCAGTGCTTACACTTGTTGCCACCAGCTGTAATCTAGAATAACGAAAAAGAATGTAACCACTTTTCCTGATACCCACACGCACATACACAAACAACAACAAAAACAAGACACTTCCGGCACTTGCGTGGGTCATGCTGTTGGGACTGTAGGAGCCTTGACCATCTTCCTCACTATGACTAGAGAAGCTGGGGACCTGGGCACATAGTATCTCCTCTGCATGTACGATGACACCAGTGCCCTGCCTAGCTATTCTATATAGGTCATCTTTGGAGCTTCCTTTGGTTTTAGTCTGGGATGATGGACATCCAGACTGCAAACGCATTGTAGGCTGAGATATACAGGATATTATAGAAGATCACAAATGCCCACCATAAAGTTACTTTTGGTGGCTGTAGCAGGATCGCAGCTTGTGCAAGATGTCTACCCGTCCTTTGGTGGCATTATAATCAAGTATGACCTCTTGCTAACAGTCCTCTCAGCCACTGATCCTTCCAGCCCTATGTGGAGTGCTCATGAGTATCACATCTTTGCCCATTTTGGGCATGTGTGATGACAGGATAGTGTTGGTTGTTAATACAATGTTGGAGTTACTGACTTGCCTGTTCTTTACAGTCAGAAGCTGAGGTGGAAGCTCCATCTTATTTCTACTGATTATCCCAACCATTTACAGCTTTATTTTGATAAGTTACTGTCCAAGGCTGTACGATGTGTGTATGCGGGTTAAATTGGCGCAAACATAGTATGAAGGACATGGATGTGTGCGGGCATTTTAGAATGTGTACAAAAAATTATTTTTCATTTTCCATGTTCTTCACAGAAAATAAGCCAATGCCGTGGAGTTGGATGAAAAATGTTAAGCTTGCATAATTTTCTTTTAGTAAACATTTTAAATGGGTCAATTTGACTCGAACACCTAAGGGTTAAAAATTGAAAATTCCAGTGGCTCTCTTGACCTTAATCCATAAACGCTATTAAAAAAATCCTCAGCCACTCTCATTTAATTTGTTACTTGTTTGTTCAACAAGTCCGAGCACACAGATTAGATTACATTAGGCTTTATTGTCCCAAAGGGAAATTCACAGCCACAACACTGTACATACATCACCAGTCAACATCCAACATTATACTCCCAATACGTGTTTTCCTCAACAAAAACAGAAACAATACAAGACAACAGAGAGACAGGTGAGAGCAAACTCATGGGGCTCTCAGTGGGGTACTTTGAGCAGGTACACAGCTACACACAGGGCATGAACCTTCATAATTGAGATGATAGCCATCACCCACTTGATACCGTTCCTTGACCTAGACATCCTTTCAAACAAGCCTATTTTCAAACTCCCATTCTTATTTACAGTCCTAGAGAAGTTTGTGGCAACTCACCTTCACTCAAACCTCCTTGCTAACCAGCTTTATGCGGTATTCCAGACTGGCTTCATGCCAATGCATATTACTGAGACTATTAGTGAAGGTTGTATGGCTATAGATACAGGACCCCCTCAATTCCGATTCTTCTGGACCTCAGTGCTGCTTTTGGCACGATAGATCACAACATTATATTCCAGCGCACACTGCCACATTCTGGGACTGCTTTAATCTGGTTTAACTCTTACCTCTTTAACCGCAAGCAGCATGTTTCTCTTGGAGGCATGATCAGAGGAGTTCACATTAACCTGTGGTGTCCCACAAGGGTCGGTGCTAGTATCTATTCTCTTCCTGCTATACATGCTCCCACTTGGCCAGATCTTCAGACATCACAGTGTTCAATTCCACTTCTACACAGATAACACACAGCTGTACATTAAAACCAAACCTGACTAAACATCTGCCATGTCAACACTATCTAACTGACTGGATGAGGTAAAATGCTGGATGCATAACAACTTCCTTCAAGTCCATTGCAGCAAGAAAGAGGCAATGTTTATATGCACCCAACAGCAAATCATCAACGCTTACAGTCTGTGTCCTGCCATTGACGGCCCCCTCCTCAGGCATCACTAATCTGGGTGTAATATTTGACTCTACTCTTTCTTTTAAGGCTCACATTAGATACGTTGGTAAAACATCCTTTTTTCACCTTAAGAATCTCTTGCCTAAGACCTTTCACCTTTTCTGATGCTTATCCATTCATTCATTTTTTCCAGACTTGATTAGCGGAATGCCCTACTAGGGGGCATACCAGCAAGTTCAATTAATAAAAACAGCTTATTTTAAACTGTGCTGCAAGGATCCTGAGACAATCAAAAAAATCTGGCCTCATCACACCTCTCCTTGCTGACCTTCATTGGCTTCCTGTCCTTCAGAGAATTGACTTTTAGTCTATAAAGCCATTGATAGCTTTATAGACTAAAATAATAATTGTAAAGTCAATATTGTTATTTGCTAATTCATTATTTTGTCCAATGTATGTCATATTCACACGAAATTTGGTATGTATCATTGGTATGCCAACATAAGGACGTGTGCAGTGTGTGGGGCCAATTGGCCATATGGGGTTGCAATGAAAGAAAAACCCTTTAAACGCTCTTTACTCTTGAACATAAACAGATAACTAGACCTATACGATCTTTCAATCCTACAAGATCCTCGTATGGCGTTCTTGTAGCTTGGACACCTAAATTGGTGCATGCTGCAATATTTTTAATCTGCCATCCACAGTTAAATAAAGAAAAATAAGTAATTAAGAAAGACAAATGGGACAGTTTCAGTGTATCCATACATACCAGAGACATTTACTTCTTTCAGCCTATTTCACAGATGAATGGGTTTGCTGAAAACAACTTTTTTTATCATCTTTTTTCTTGCCCTGTTCATCTTTGTCCCATCTGTCTTTTTATCCAAAATGCTGCAGGCAGTTTTTGGTCCTGTAACCTCCATCTTGTTTTTAAAACAAACTAGTGGTTTGCATCTTGCTGTGTAGCTTCTGTAGCTGGTTATCTTTGAATGGTAGTGGCTGGCAAAGAAGTAATAGCTGGCAAATGCCTACCTTTTATTGATTGTTCCTGATCCATCAGACAGTTCTGTTTTTTATATTATGGAACGCATGCTTTGGTCATCAACTGTAAAGATCTTCCTTGGTATGCCAAGCTGTCTGCAATTGCTGAGCTCACCAGTGATTTCTTTGTTATAAATGAGAGCATAAACTGTTTTTTGGACTTTTTTTTTCCGCCTCAACGGCTTCCCTATCAGACACCAATAACATACTCCAACGGAAAACGCAAGGCTATTATAGGCTTCACAACTTTCATATGGCTGCACAAATGAGGTGACAAAAAACACCTGACTAATCAAAAATTGGGACCCCAATATGTACATGAAATTATACAATCTATACTGAAACATGTACATTTACTACTATACTGATTTAAGACAATCAGGTTTAATAAGAAGCCTGCTTGAGTGACGTTTTATTTCATGTTTTGTGTGAACAAAATGCACTTTTCTTTGGTTAATATATATTGTGGGAATATTATCACAATTATCAGGTATATTCCATGTCCATCCTAGTGTAGATCATACAGCAAAATTGTTTTCATTTTGTTACCTCATCTTTAGACGTGATTACTTTTAACACTTACAAAAACGTCTGTAGACCTTTACCCCAGAATGCAATTTTATTGGCCTTCAGCCATAGGCCTACTAAAAATATTTTTGAAACAGATTATAAAACATACGGAGATTAACTGATTAGCCATTTAAACGTAATACACAATAGTCCAGATGTTGTGTTTTTTTAACTATGTCCACATCCTTAACAGGTAGGACTCTGGCAGGTGTTTACAGCAAAAGTAAAGGAAAACAGCATATGCCGTATGTTAGCCTGAAGCGTATGTTCACTTAAGGCATGCATGATGAACCAAAGGGGACAAGGCCTAGTATGCACGATGAACCAAAGGAGGCAAGACCTACAAGCTGTACTTTTCCTCAAATATTGTATAGGCGTACGCATTTTTTTTAGCTTATTTTACATAGCGTTTTCGATGTATGGGTTAAACAATAACAAGCAATAGCCTTGTGAAAATTGCGCATATAACAGTAATTCAGACAATGATTCTCTAAAAAGTGCAATACAAATGGTAGCAGTAATGGAACGTGTCTTGTGCACCAGCCTTGCTTCGCAGTGCAGATTACTCCGATCTCTTCTCTCTCTCTCTTACTTTTTTTTACTCAAACACACACACACAAATAAATTCAAGCATTTCGTTTTAGGTCTCAATTGTTATTGCATAATCCCATAATTTCCTCTGCCTGTGACAGAGGAATTATAATAATAAAACTCGTTGAACATAGGCTAATCATGCATTTTCAGTATTAATAATCGAATATCGCCAAAAATGTCTGAAAGTAGGCTATTAGTCACATTATTTGCTCCATTTTTATTCTATTTATAGAGATAAAAGACATGTTGTTCACGGTTTTCGTTTTCAACACATAAAACCACAGACATTTATACAATATAATTTCACTTATTTATTCATTCTTTAATAGTCATTTTCACGATATATGATAACGAGTTTTGAGATATACATTCCATCTTTTTGAAACCACAACAACACTACACATACGGGTTTAATAACATTTTCCACAGGACCCGTTGGATTGCACAGAATGAAAATGTCTTTACGCGCATTTCTTCTTTTCATGATCTCTTCCCACTTTTAGAATTCAGACCCTTAATTCCATACCTCGAGTAATTTAGCAATTATCTTGCATTAATAGCCTAAAATGTAAATGCATTATCATGTGAAATAGGGAATAATTCTCAATTTAGTTACCGAATCATATGGGGATTGGTTGTTAGTGACGTGGCAGTATTTTTCCTGTCTAAGAAGCGAATATAGGTCAAATGACTAGTGGGACAACGTCAACCCTACGCTTACGCAATAATTATTGCGTCTATTAACGACGTCTCCACAAACCGTGAGATGTGTGTAGGCCTAAACATGTGTTTAAAATTTCATTAATTAAAATAAACTATTTTCTTAATCTAGTATATTTTAACGTTTTTCTTTTCGAACTTACAATTTCAGATTGTTTAATACCTGTATGTATATCATACATTCAATGCATAGTTAAAATGGCAGATTTTCACTCATAATGTTTCAATATAGCGCATGGAGAGAATACGAATTACTTCTAAATAAATCAATAAACATATTTGGGATATTTCTACTCGTTCTATTGATTAACAAATTATGTTACCATCATCCACGAAATATGATCTGTTGATTTGTCTGGTTGATAGCCTATTATTTATTGCCATTAAGTTAGTTGCCATCATAAAAGGTCCTCATTACAGTGTTCGTTAACAAGCACATTTCGTCCCCAACGAAATATTGCAAATCAACTAAAAGAAGTGGCATCATATATACCGCACAATTCTGTGTATACCATAAAGTCACAATGCCATCGAACTATCGTCCAAAACCACATAATTGAATGTAAAATACAATTGCTCTCAGGGTTGGAAAACCACCACAGAGATAAAAAGACACACTGCTCATTTTGTCATTTTGTTAAGGTTGATTAAACTACTGTAAACCTTCACTCCACAAAAATATGGATATGCATTTGTTTTCATATTTATACATTAAAAGTTACATTTTCCATAACGTTTGCAAATTCAGTTGGTTTGTTTTGTGTGCGTGTGTGTGACAATGCAAATGTTTGAAGAGCAAATGTGAGGACGGCATTCTGAACGCGGATTTATTTCGCATGAATTCTGTAAGCAAGTGCAGACTGCGCTCCGTGGATAAATCAGTTATTCACTGAGGGGTATGTATCGTAACATTTATTTCAGACAAATTGGCTTTGCTAATCTTCTATACCATATTTGTACGCTTCTACGAGTCCTTCCATTGAGTGGATGAAACCAGATATGGCGCATATACCTCCTATTACAAATATTGCGACATCAAAGAAAACGTGGTGCCATAGCAGCTTTCTCCATAGCAGCTTGAGGTGGAAGAGGCTGGGAAGCAGAAAGCACAGCCCTGCGCCCGTCAAGCTCCCGGTTAGACCCATGAGAAGAGCAAAATGCGGTACATAAATAGCCATGAGCAACGTGAATACAACAAGGCTGCATCTGAGAGTTAGGCCCCAGGATTTCAGACGTCCGTCGCCTCCGTAACAATCTGGAAACCACGTGCGTTCTCTTTCACAGAAAAATGATTTTTCCAATACTTCAACAGCAGCGAAAAATGGCAATGGGTATGACAGTAAGGCTTTTGCTACTAAGAAAAGGTTCACAACAGCCCTGATGGTTGACGGCAGGTTGTCGGTGATGACCTCTTTGGTGGCATCGGCCCAGGTAAGGTATGCCACTAGAGCGAACAGGCCTTTGAGTACGCACGCAGCGATATGGGTCCAGTTCATCATACAGTGGAACTCGCTGGGCTTCTGCATGTTCCCCTCCAGCGAGGGAAGGAAAATCTGCGACGTGTAACTGAACACGATGATTCCAATAGAAATTGGGAATTTCTTAACATCGATGTAGAATTTGACTTTGTCCCAGGCCCAGTCGCGTGCTCTTGATAGACAGTAGGCTATAACCAGAATGTTGATTACAAAGTGTGCAATAGTGCACAGTAAGCTGAATTTAGAAACGGATTTGAGATTCTTGAGGAAAGCGCATGGCAGCAAGGCGGCAGTGGCCACGATGGCCCAAGACTTCTGTGAGATTGGGAGGGTGGGGAAGCTGTTGTACATCAGATTACCGCTCACTACCACGTACAAGATACACGTCATCACCAACTCAATGATCTGGGCTACATTCACAATATGACCACCTAAAGATGGAAACCTTGGCTGACAACAAGCGTTGGCAATGTCCACGTATGAGTCCCTCACACGCACAAGTTGGCCGTCTTCGTCATCCTCGTACAGACATGCAATTAGGATTTTCCCCGTGTAGCAACAAACCACGGCGGCGAAAATGATCAGAAACAGTCCGAGGTAGCCCCCGTGAAGAATGGCGTATGGTAAACCCAGAACGAACATCCCCTGAAAACACAAGAGACCACGGAGATGAGAAGTTATGTGCACTAAATAGCCAATTCAACATGAACAAAATGATAATTTGTTGGAGAAGGCTGGACAACATTACCTAACTATAGGATTCTCATTCAGTAGTTGAGTATTTGTTGAATAAGTATTGCACTAAATAGCCAAAATTGTTGTGCGTTCTAAGGTAGCGGTAGTCATTGGCGCCGTTAGGCCTGGGCGTCCGGGGCTATAGCCCCGGGTCTTTTATGAGTAGCCCCGGATCTCCAATTGACCAAAAAATATTATTATTAAAATACTGATCTATTCATCTATAATTCCGGTCATACATTGTGAAAATGTAGACGTGTAGGCCGCTAGCATGTATAGTGTTATGTTCCCCATGTGCATTCAAAGCCCTGTACTTTATGTCCCGGGGGGTGGGGCTAAAGCCCGAATGTATTGTGATCCTAGCAACGCCTCTGGCTGTAGTGCAGGGCTTCCCAAAAGCTGCCCAAAAGTCAAGCAGTATGGCATATTTTAGTTTTTCCCCTAACACTAAACAATGGAGTGACCCAAGGAGTACCTTATTATTTTTTATAGTGTACACAAATAATGTATCATAGGTGTGTCGGCGTAATTAAATGAGTGATATCTTAGTACTTTGCTAGGGGTGACATTATCGTCAATAGGGTTTCCGGATGTACATTTCATTTGGTTGTGAACATGCCTAATCCAAATCAGTTTTTTCTTTACGGATGGCGTGACAAAGACAGCTACTGGAATAGAGGTGACTGCAGGTTGATCCCTTTGTAAACACATGACGGGAGTGCACTTGCCTTTTACACTTTTTGTTTGTTGTCACATAGGCCTACACAATTTCAAACGCTGTAACATCTCAACGTCTGCCCAACATTTACGATGTATATTCGTTGTTTATTTGACATAGAAACCAAGACCCATAGCATATGCGTATGGCAATGCTGAAGCACGATCGACTTGCCTATATGGTAGGCTATCGCGAAAATAACAAAGCAGAATAACTTAGGCTATGTCTTCTTGACCTTGTTGAGGTGACTGATTAGAAGGTCATCTGACGATTTCTAAGGGAGATGTTTTCGAATAGTATAGCGGCTGCTTGAGTGCTCGGGATTAATGCAGCCAGTACAAGATCAAGCGTAAAACTGCATCACGGGTTCGCTACGCGGAACTCTTTCAAATGGAACTATTTGACACTCATCCGGTGATGCATATCCATTCGAATATTTTAATGTTTTAACCAATTTTTTAAGGCTATATCAGACGACAATATCCTAAAAAACAAGATTTTCTCCGCAAACCATACAAATCATATTCAAATGTCAGAGGGATCTACGTATTCAACATAAACACTATTTGTTGTGTGTGTACTTCAGTTGGACTCGGACGCGATTTTTATTAAGATAACAAACAACCGGAATATAAAAGTATAAACATCCTGGACTCACATTTCTCCCACAATCTCAAATTGTTTGTTCACGATGAGATAATTTCTATACTAATATGTGGCATGTGTATGCACACTTGGTAAATTACAGGCAACCAAGTGCACTGATCAACAACGAGTGTAAAGGACAGCTGATAGTCCCGCCATGTTTTAACGTGTTACCTGAATGCATCTTTACCTGAATTGCATTTGTGACGTTCCAGCCCGCTTCCCAAGCAGTAATTTTTGGTGATTTTCCTTCTTCTCCCAGACCTGAGGCAATAGAACCAGAGGTCGGAGGACCAGTGCCATCTCTCTGGTAGTGACTGTCCCCAGCCAACATTCCGTCATCTCCTCCACCCATCCCACCCTCTCCACTCCCTTCTCCGAGGTCTCCACCACTCATGTCATCCGATTTCATGATATCCATCTGCAGTCCTTGTCGGTGGTCGTAATCCAAATCATCGCATGCGGCGAATCCCAGCCCCTCCTCGTCTGTGGCGGCCTGGAAGCCCATCCTGGCCATCATCCCGCTCACCTTCGCGGTAGATTTATTCGACACCGAGGTAGCTGCATTTGATAGTTTATTTTGAAACTTGCTTCGGATTAAATGGGCCATTGTTGCGTTTTCTATCTGTCTTGCCTGTCGCGACTGCTTTTTTATACTTCTGTTTTTTTTAAATACAACAAAATGCCAGCAACTTTAGAATGCCGCTCTGTTTTCGCACATTAATCTAACTAGAGTACAGACGGTGGATTTATAAAGCCTTGATTGTTGTTCAGTTGCTATCTCCGCTTTTTGATCAAAGTACGCCTTCTGTTCTTGATCATACCCAGGTTCATGTCACCTTCAGAAATCTGCGCTCCGTCTCTGCATCTTGTTTTCGCACTCTCCTTTAGATCGAAAACGTCCAAACTGATGCACAATTTTCTCAGCGAAAAACGGGTATTACGCAGAGGATTACCTATAATTGCGCGTTGCAGTTTATAATTCTTACCTTGTTTATTAATATTAATGGTTGAGGCAGCGCTTCCACAGTTGGTTTTCTCTGGTTGTTACTGATGCCTATGCGGTACGCTTGAGCCTGGGGGTGGCAAGGAGGAGACACGTGTCATCATCAGCCTGCCAATGCAAGGACTCTGCTTCGTGAAACACGTATCCAGCCCCCAGCGCGCGCAGCCACCCCACAGAAGAAAATAGAAGAGATTTGCTGCATTTCTAGGGGAGGTGCTTGCAGTACCCCGTCTCCTCCCCACCCCCATATTGTACAGAACTTTATCCAAGCGTCCAATGACATTCTTGGGGCTTCGAGTCTTGCATTACTTTACGTATAAAAGGATCTAGACTGAATCTGAAAGGAGAAACCCATCAACTATTTGGACCTGGTTACATAACTACCTGATTTGAATTTGTCTACATATGAGTTTCATTTTGAACCAGAGGACGCGAGCACCATCAATAGCAACGATAGTTGATGTCCCTAATGGATTAACATGGATCGAATTTGAAAATGTTTTTTACTTATTCTGGAAGAAAATGCTTAACTTCTTATTTTCTGATTCAAAATAGAGTATCAATATTAACGTGGAAGTTTATTTACACGAAGCCAGTCGAAGGAGAACTATATGTCTTGCTATTGATTTATATGCTTTCTTTCATTCGTTAAGAACACCCTTTTTTGGTACGCTTAGGCTTTTATGTGCATTAAAAATCTATTTTATTTTGGGGTTTTAGACAAAGCCTATTATTAATTTCGAATTTAGGCATATACTGCATTTTCAGATTATATAGGAGGTTTTCTAATGATTGTGAAGAACGTCATCAAGATTTTTTTCCTATACCCCCTTAAAAAGAATTTAACCTTTTTTACCTTTCGATTTGGAGAAGTAATGCATTTAAGGAAAAGTATTTATTTTACATTAATATGATTTCCTAGTTTAAAAAGGAGAAATGACAGGACTTAATATTTATGTATACACATGGATATGGATTGTTATTATCTAAAAGTAAAGTAAAAAAAAACTTATTATAAAATAAACAACCATAGATTGTCCTAGTTTTTTGTCTTCATAATGGTAATACTGACAATATAAAAACATTAAAAATAATCATGAAAAAAATATCATGGTCATAATAATAGCGTGTCAGAAGGAACATTATGCACGTGTTGATTGGCAATGAAGAGATTTTTATATGTATTCACTGTACAGCCCAAGGACGCAGCACAAGCCTGCAAATGGGAGTTAGATGTTTACATTTTGTCACCCGAAAGCTTTTCCCTGCTCACGTCACTGGTCGTTAGAATGAATGCTGCTTTCCAGTGCTTCAACTCTTCATCTTTCAAAATGAATAGATCAACCATGACACAGACTCTATGCTTAGAATGGGATAATTTTATCAGCCCAATTAAATATAGATTGTTTTGCAATGCAGAGAAAACCCTGAACGATATATTGAAATGTACGTGTGTTTGTTATATATTTCAGTTAGAAGGTGGTATTAGACAATCTGTCCTAAATAAATGTTTTACAAAATTCCTCAGAATTCAGATTTTCGAGGGAGAAGCTGTCATTCTGATATTCTGATGGAATTTCAAATTAGGATATTCTGGGCATTGAGAATTCAGTCTTTAGTTACGGGAGTGATTATAGTGACGGGATTGGAGCATTTTGCCTTTAGTATGTCCTTTGTGTATTTCCTTGATAACACAACACTAATTTCGTAAGTGATTAAACGCAAAACATAAAAACGTATTTTTTGTTTTAATTTCTACGGATTTAGGCATAATGTTGGCAGTGTGGGAATGGTAAAGTTATTTTATTATAATCTGTTTAGAAGATAAATAATATAAATCAGAGGTGTTTAGTTATCATTATAACTCCGGCTGTGTTAACCAGTGACCACCGGGATGACCAACGAACGGCTGTCGCGGGTAGGATTGGTTGAGCGCTAAAAGAAAGCACGGGAGGTTTATCTTATATTTGTAATGTGATTGCGAAAATACCACCACCGTTAAATATCCCCGCAGCAGCCTACCATAACACGTTCACATTTCGAATGATTTATTGGATTTGCATTTTAGCCTACTTTACAGTCAGTAGGCGTAGGCTATATATTAGGACGTCTAAAAACTATTCGCGACAAAAAACATCAAACAGAAATAAGAAAACATGTTGAAACGGTTTAAGGAAAACAAATCTGCAAATATATAGATGCATATTAATGTACCATCTCAATTTCCATTATATTTTTCAACTATCGTTTAAAATATTGCCTGCTCTGTTTACCCCAAAAATACCTGAGAAAAACGGGTTTAGAGATTGCACATTCAAACGTAAAACGGTATTTTCTGAGAATGGCTGCACGCTGCGGCCGCCCCCAGAGTAGGCTAAGTGAAGGGGTTAATCACAGGCAGCGTTATCAGTTGGTCCAGACCTTCTCTGATCAGTACTTAGGACTGTCTGATTGAATGTGTTGTAAAATGAAAAGAACAGCCGTGACTGGTGAAAAGAGGGTGTTAAGGGCTACATTGGAGGTCGATTCCCACAGCAAGACCCGATTTTGGTATCATCCTATATTTTTTGACAATACAATTTTCTACAGTAACCTATATTTTTAAGTAATTTTGAGCATATTTATTTTAATGATTTATTATTGATTAATTATGAAACACATAGGATTAAATAAATGGGCAAACGACGTTGCTTACCCACAAGCACTCAAATAAAATCTCAATGCTTGATTATAAAACAAAATAGCTTCCTAGTGGCAGTAGTTCTTTCAGTCCACTCACTCATGTCCTGTATACATCCTGAATATTTCGTTGAATGCATAACCCACTTTTCCGTGACCACGTTAATGTCGTGCTATTGACGTCTTGTGATTGCAGGCCCTCTGCAGGTGCAAACCCCCAAAACTCATCAGTAAACGTTGATGGAATTCACAAATGGAGAGCAAGTGAATCTGAAAGAACGAGGTTTTGCTGGGTCTGTCTGTCAGACAGATTTCCTCACAGCCGTACGATCTTTAGATGCGCAATGCAGTTATGTTAAAGTGACAGTATAACACAGTACAGCCGTTCTGTTTTAATATTGATAAAATTATGATTTCGATTTCCCCTAATCAATGTCAGTTTAATGAAGGTTTGCAATAATTCTTATATGTGTGTTTTAGTATTTTTTATACCAGTGTTGTAGCCTACTGATAATATTAATGGACTACATGCGGATTTCATGGATGTGAAATTGATTTTATCTAGTCTAGTCATTGCTCAGTTTATCACCGATCATCGAAGGCAACGGGTTGAGAGGCTCGATCCCAGGAGGATTCTATAGTTGTCACCTTGAGAATAGAGATTAAGGGAAGATAGCCAATAAGCGATTGTTACGTATGGCTAAGCCAATTCGTTTGTATGTTATATTGTTTTAAAGCACTCATATTTTTCGGACATGCATAGGCAAAAAATATTTCAGAAGCAGTGTTTAGTGTGCTAGTGGAGTGACTCAAGTGCTCAAGCATTGTGATTTTGCTCATTCCTCACATCAATTTTCCAGTGACCCACCCCCCCATCTCTTATCCACCTCCGGCTCTGCTGCTGTCTGCTCAGTCCGTTTTCCCATTACACACTTGGCTAAGCTGGCACAAGGTTTTGGCTTCATGTCCCCTACTCCTCCCGAACCATAGAATGATTAATTAGCTCAATGGGAGCAACTGAAGATAAAATATGTTTGCAAAATTGTGTTATATAAGGATGAAATTCAACACAACCAAATATATGCCTATATCATAGCCAGTAGCGACAAGTAGGCTATAACCTAAAAAATTATGATGCTCATACGCGAACACAATATTTGAAGTGTTGGTGATAGAGACAGACAGACCTTTAACTTTTTACGTTTTACTGAATCTGAGGTTATTTATTTCAATTTAGTTGATTATTATTTGTTTTATTCTATTCGATTTTTGGTGCGCATATTTTCCACTTTGCACTATAAACATAACTACCCAATGCCATAAAAGCTTATTTCAATTTAGAAACGGTGTCAGTGTGTATATTCTCTGCTGCTGTCTTCTGCAACAGAGGACGTCTTCTGCAATATACTCTGCGGAAACTGGAGGACCTTCATTGTCACTACTGTGATTATGGAAATGTATGTGTTTGTGTGGGTGGGTGGATGGGTTGGTGTACTCTGCTCTGTGCGCCTGAGACTGGCTGGGTATAACACAGCCTGAGCCTTCAGATCATGCGCAGTACACGCTAACGCATTAGCTCCCCCACTCTGCCTAAAACAATTGGGTTACAAGGGGACGAGGGATTTGATATTCACAGATGTACGAATTCACACGAGGCTGCTTGTATATCTTTTTTAAGTCAGATGTGACCATGTTACGAAAGTGGGTTACCACGTTTATGTTATACGACATCCGTAACAATATCTCCGTATAACACCATACTATATAGACTTAATATTTTCCGAGCAATTCATTTAAGGCCTATTTTTATACTGATAAAAACCTTTAAAAAATAGACCGCTAGTTTGAGCCTCTGTATGTACGTTTTTCTGACCTTGACTGATCTAACTGCCTGATGTGTCGCGTAGACAGATCAGCGAGCCAGAAAATAACACACACTTCAATTAATAAGGGAACCTGAAAAGACACTTGGTCTCTGGGGAACGCGCATGGCGTGGGGAAATTAGCTTATCCAGAGATAGCTTTTCTCTCTCTCTGGAATCCATTAACATTAGCATCACAATCCCAGGTAGACAGTGAATAAACTATCGTGCTGATTAGCCAATATAAAGCCAAATCACAGTGCCAACATCCAGTAAAACACTTACTACGCACATACAATGAGAAAATATTAATAAAATGTATTTATTGCAAATACTACAACTTTTACCAGGCATCTGGACTTAGAGAATAATGGCTTGAAACATACATTGCTACTGATTGAACAGTATGTATTCAGTTTTCAGTTGCAGAAAAAGAGTTCGATGATTTTTGGAAAATATATATTATTTTTACACGCTTCTATCTCGGTCAGGAAAATAACTAGCGTATTTCTTTTCTCCCCCAGAGAGGCATCCAGGTGTCGCGGCGGTAAACGCTAAGAGCCTTTTCATTATAGTTCTAATGCCACTGTTTAATGGCCTATTATGAGGCCCCAAGAGGCTACCAGGAGAAGTGGTTTATATTAGCCCTGGTTGGTCGCTCTTTGCGTGGCGAGGAACATAGCATTTAAGCAGATCCATTTTCGGTAGATCAATTGTAGGCCTATTGTTTGAGCCAAATCTCATTATACAGATATGCATATACAATATGAATATGTTTATTGCACTTTCATTATTAATGTTTATTTATAACCTTTCATTCATAATGGAGCTATTTTCTCATCATCAGCGCATGTATGGTTTATGCTCGTTTGCGGGTCTTATTCTCTGCGGACTAAGTGGCTTCGTTGTTTTTTGGATTCTTTGTGCTCCCTTGGCGCTGTTTGTTTTTAAACCTGAGTGACTCCACTCACTCTATCACCTGGGACGTTCGTCTTTTCGCAGTAGTCAGGATTTCACCTCCCCGCTGCGACACATTAACATTGTAATTGCCTTTTACCCCACGCTTTGAACACAATGAACTCAGCTTGTCCGTTGGGACTAGCTGCTATTGCCCCGGGTTGGCACAATAGCGATGCCATCGATTTATCACACTAGCTGCCCAGAAAAGGACCACCATCATAATGCAGAACACACACACCTTCGGCTAGCACACTGGCCTATCTTTTTCCTTCCTATACACTTGGCCTGTAGGTCTTGAAAATAAGGAAGCAACTAGAGCGGTTGGATTTTTCAGTATCACGGACAGTGGTGATAGTGAATAGTTTCGACCTTTATCCTGTTTGGGTCACCCGTGATCCTTGCCAGTGACGTTTCAGAAATACAGTTTCACTGTATTTTTGTTACATGTAACTGCATTACATCCTTGACATTTAGTATAGGAATAGGCCCAAAATATTTAAAGGTGGCAAATTTGAAGTTTGAAACACCCCTACACAAATACTGCAACTTTGTCGTTAGGGTCCAAATTAGGTGGTGGACAATGCTAGATGAGAAATCTGCTGAGTGCAGTAACCAAGTGGAGTGTCTCATTAATTCTCAACACATGAACACACATACATATAAACACACATAGCTACTGCAAAAACATACATACAATGCTTTTTTTGTTTGAGTAGCTCTTGGGTAGATGTATTAATTGACATTTTACTATTTGATTTATTCCAGAGCTAGCACAGCTGGTTAGACTTGTCAGAATTCCATCAAACTCATGATAAGTTAATCAGATGTGGGTGTTCCGAGCAGCAACACAATTGTGAAACATATGGGGGTCCCTAAGGGGAGAGTTGAATACTTCTGGTGTAGAGCATAGTTCAGATTGAACTCCATCTTGCATTCAAACAGGTTTTTATTTCATATTTAGTAGGCCACAAATAAAGTGGTACTCCACCCATGAGATTAAAACTGGGGGTATCAGGACGGCATTTTCCATCATAGAGGCATCCCATGAGGACACACTGGCTTGCATGTAGGAGCACATAGAGGCCAACACATTTTCTAGCATCTAGGGCAGCCTACATGGCATTGCATCACATTATCTCAATTGGAAGGGCACCCATTTGGACTCTCAATCACATTTACTCACACATACACCCGTGAGGACACAGCATCACAATCTTTGCACCGGAAGAGCCCCAATTAGTGTACTTCATCAAGTTTTCTCAACTGGGAGGGTACCTGAGAGCACTTCATCAAGTTTTCTGCACTGGAAGGGCACCCAGAGGGCACTGCATCAAGTTCCCCCACATCGGGGCATCCTAGAGGGCAATTTATAACATTCTGTTGCACCCTGGGACACCATAAAGAGCACTTTATCATTTTTCTCTAACATAGGGGCATCGAAGAGGGCAGTTATGCAACGTTTTTTTGTCATGTCCTGGCTATGCCCCTAGCCATCTTTGCACTGGCTGGGGCCATAGTCAGGACATGGCCAAAAGAGGTGACTCTGGCCACCTCTATGGGCTTTGGTTTCCCCAATTGGAGGCAGGTGTTTATTATTGCCTCCAATTGGGGAACCTATTTATGTTCAATGTTTCCACACGGTCGTGTGGTTCATTTTGGTT
>JACXGJ010000012.1:93992-223180 GCA_016801105.1 Esox niger | reverse complement strand
TTTTCGGACATTGAGGCGCCGGGGGTGATCGCCCATGTTAGAAGAAAATACCATTGTTTCATAGAAAGATTTGCCAAAACAGTCAATCAAATAGTAGAAATAAATTCAACTCACATTGTTTCAAGACCATGGACAGAAAATGCTGTCAGAGATATAAAAATGTGTGCTATATTCAATGTTCTATCCAAAACAGTCTGTGCTTTGAGTTCCTGCTATTGTGAGAATTGCAGTGCTGACTGTCTTGAGACGAAGCTGGGACCCAGTATCTCTATTCCTGTGTTGATTAGAAATAGAAAGAATCAAGTCCATTCAAGTTATGAAGTAAGCCAGTTTAATCTGTATCTGTGACCAACTTAACCAGGGACTCCTCTTTTCAGTATGAAGCTGGCTTTACTTAATATCAAATCTCTCGCCAACAGGCAGGATTATTACGAAAAAGAAGGATTCTCGGACCCTAAAAACCAGGGACTAAGTACTTAATCTTGGTGTTCTAATCAACATAGATCTCACATTCACCCATCATATCAAAGCGATTGCCAAAAAAGCATTCTATCATCTTGAAAAAATATAGCCAGAAACAAGGGCTTGGTTTCCCAAAAAGTCCAAGGAACGCTCATCCACGCATTAATCTCTAGGAGGGTTGACTACTCTAATGGGCTCTTAACTGGACTCCCCAAAAAGACTAAAACAGCTGCAACTCATTCAGAATGCAGCTGCTAGAATGTTAACCAGGACCAAGAGAACAGAACGCATCACTCCGGTTCTTAAATCCTTGCATTGGCTTCCAGTCAGTTACAGGATAGTTTTTAAAGGGGTGCTTATGGTTTATAAATTACTGAATGGTTTAGGACCCAAATACATTTCTGACATGTTTAAAGAATATAAACCGAGCAGGGCTCTTAGATCAATGAACTCAGGTCAGCTGGTAAAAACTAAACATGGTGAAGATGCATTTAACAGTTTTTCTGCATACAACTGGAATAAACTACCAGAAGATATTAGACGTGCCCCAAACATATACATTTTTAAATCAAGGTAAAAAATACTTATCTTTTGACATTTCTATGACTGCGGGCTAAAACTTAACAACACTGTTAGACTAACAGCTTTTATAGCTTCCTCATGGAATCTACTACCGAATATAGCAGTTTGGTTTTTCTTATTCTATGTAAATAACAATGAATTGCTGAATTTGTTTTTTATTCTATTGTATTTTTATACTTTTCTTTGAAAAGCACATTGAATTGATTCTGAATAGTATGAATGTATGAATAGTGTTATATAAATAAAATTACTGCTTGCTTGTTGATGGGCAGGCTACTGACTAGCTGATTCTGGCTGCTGACAGGCTGGTCCTGGTGCTGGATTCTGGCAGGCTGGTCCAGGGGCTTGCTGGTCAATCTCGTTCTTTTCTTCAAACTCAATGTCAGACTCCTAACTGACAGAGAGCCATAGTCCTCATTTTCGGAAAATTCTTGATCTTTCATAGTTAAATACTCTCCTTTTACAGTACATTCTCTTTCTTTGAAAAACATTTTGAAGACTCATGTGCATATTGTTCACAGTGAAACTGGAAGATGATGTGTGATTTTGAAAGGAACATAAATAGGTCCTTATGGACTGGCGTGTGTGTGTGTGTGTGTGTGTGTTTACTTGTTTTCACCTGTTTTATTACCCTGACCCAAACATCACAGATGTAATAAAAATGTGTAGGAGGGTTGCAGAGTGTGCACTCAATGAAAATGTATTATTTTTCATGTTCACAGAAAATGAGCCAAGGTCAGTGAGGTTGAAAAAATAATTAATTGTATAATTTTTCTTTTAGTCAGCATTGAAAATGTCTCCTATAGACCCTAATATCACACAAGGGTTAATGTAAACTGTATGGACCACAACAATTCAAAACTAAGTCAATTGTGTAATTCTAGATGAATAACATGTTAGTTATTGACGAAAAACACATTGTTGTGATAATTTATTCATTTTGTCTGTTGTGCTGTGATTCATCATCATGGGTCCAATTTTCCCCACAAAAATATAAGTTGTACCCAAATTATTCGCCTACACATGGTTTATGCACCAGACCAGTGAACTGGAACTGATTCTTAATCGGGTGCCAGTAAGGGAATTACTTAGGATAGAATGCCCACTAGTCTGAATGGTTTCATAGCCAGCCAGCTCAAGTTATAATATGTAAATAATATATAATTAATCTGTAAATTATCGAAATTGACATGGAGATGGTAACTCAACATTGTATGTATATAGACTTCCCTATTGATTAAATAGTTTAACTAAAAGAAAGTCATGAACTGTTCAAGACATTATTGACTGTCATGCTACTGGCAATTTGTAGAAATCAATGGTTAGCCTCAATCACTCATGTAAGATGTAGAGCCTGGAGGCAAGGATTTGGTTGTGTGTGTATGGCAGTCTGTAGCTCTTGTCTCCTTCTGGCAAGTACAGCAGTGTCAATAGGTAGTCACAGACAGACACAGTCGATTATATAAAGCCTTTTGTTCTCATTAAAATTGTATGTGTGTGTGAGAAATGCTGTTTATGATGTCAGATCTTCTTGTGCTCCTATTCCGTGGTCTAGGTCATGTTGAGTACAGAGAAAATGTTTTGAGACACGAGTAGTGTAAGTGAACCTTGGCCAACAAAAGCACACATTTCTGCTATGTTGTTCCCTACATACAAACACCAGTGAAGTACGATGTTTGAACTGACAGAATATACCTGACCTTTAGGGGTCATGGCCCTTAAGGGGCTCAAGGAGGCCTATTATTTTTGTTAGGAAAATTATTTTTATTTCTTTATGTGGACGCATATTCACATGAGATGGCATGCGTTACAGACAAGCCACTTTATGCATAGGTGTATACTGTCTGCCAAATTCATATATTAGACAAGGGTCCAATTTTCCCTTAGATGATAGTATTATAAGCAATCTAATTCACTCCAAAAGCCACATTGGCATTTCCACCCTGTATGACTAAGTCTGAAATTCGGTCCAAAGGTCCCTTTTCACCTAAGGAACAAATTTGCCTCAAGAACTCATCTTGGATTATCCACCATTCTGAATTTTTTCAAAAACACTAAAAGTTTATCTTCAGCAATAGCGCTGCTCTTATTGTCACACTGCTCAGTATATAGCATCTTGGGATGAGTATCTATAGATTTGGTATAACGAATGCTGATATCTTTAGCCAAATGGCTGATATGAGAAAATGAATATTCCTGTGGGTGTGGTCTCAATTCAAATGCTAATTAATGGAAGATGGTGAGCCCTACTGCAACCAAACGTAGTGTATGGGTTCAAGCCAACAGCCGGAAAGCCTCCGCAGTGTTTCAAGCTGATTGTGTTGCTATAATCAACAAATGCATGGAGCTCCTTGGGAAATTAATGGTAGTCAAAGGGAATGAATGGAAGTCAATTGGGAATAATTGGGAGTCAATGGTGATTCAGTGGGAATCTATGGGAAGACATTGTAGTCAATGAGGAATGCATGGAGGGCAATGGAGAATAAATTGAGGTCTATGGGGAATTTATGGCAGTCAACAGGGAATGATTTGTGGTCAATATAGAATGAATGGGAGTCAATGGTGATTCAATGGGCGTCTATGGGGAACCCACGTAAGTCAATGAAGAATGAATGGAGGTCAATGGGGAAAAAATGAAGGCCAATGGAAAATGTATGTGAGTCAATGTCAATGTTGATTTCTCTTATCAAACTAACCCATGTTCGCAGCAAAATACACAAACAATATGAGTACTTCATCTATTCATCTACAGTGGATATAGAAAGTTTACACACCCCTGTTAAAATGCCAGATTTTTGTGATGTAAAAGAATTAGACAAAGATAAATCATGTCAGAACTTTTTCTGCTTTTAATGTGACCTATAATGTGACAATTTAATCGAAAAACAAACTGAAATCTTTGAGGGGGAAACATGAAAAACTCACAATAACCTGGTTGCATAAGTGTGCACACCCTTAAACTAATACTTAGTTGAAGCACCGTTTGATTTTATTACAGCCCTCAGTCTTTTTGGGTAGGAATCCATTTGCACAGTACATCTTGACCTGGTCCACATTAGGTTAACTCCTTGATATATTATTATTTACTTTTATTAAACTTTTAAAAGTCCATTGACTGAAATGGGATGTTTTCATCATTTACATTCCAACATTCTAACAACTTTTTGAAAATTCCCAGTTGTCGCAAACTACTCACTTTCAGACCTTTTTAGAAAAATCTAAAAGATTGGGAGAGTCCTCACATTCTCGGCTATTATAATCTGAAAAAATACAAAAAAATATAATTCTGAACAAAACTTGAGCGATTTAATTTTTTTATAAATGTCTGCAAATTTGAATCAGAATAATTGTTTATATATCTCTCACCAAACCTGAGATACTGCAACCACAGTAACCATAGCAACAGTTTTTTAGCAATATTTCCCAAACAGCTGCTTTTTAACCAGTGGTTTATTTCAGCTATTGAAATCAAAAGAAAATACAAAAATATCTCCAACTTGAGCTACTTTACTGGAGTAACTATAGCAAAATTTCCCTACATTTCAGCTCCAATGGAAAGTACTTTCTGAACCAGATACACAAACATGCATTTACTTGTGTGTACCTAATCTTCTCACATATTCAAATCAGAAAAAAACATTAAAATATCTCTTACCAATCTTAAGATACTACAACCGCAGTAACCATTGCAATGTGTTTTTTAGCAATATTTCCCAAGCAGCTGCCATTTAACCAACTTTCCCAGCAAGATAGAAAAACAGTACAAGTAATTTATATATTCCTCTATACACCTTTTCCACTCATGGTTAAAAATATTTCTTTAGAAAAAGTGTAAAACCTTATTAAATCCTATTTTGGTATTATTTGTCTAATTATGTCAATTTTATGCCTTGATTGTAACATTTTAGTTAACCAATTAAATATTACTTTTTTGTTTGCTTAATGGATGACTGGTAATTTACAGTGTCATGTTGGGTAGTAGGTTTGAAATAGAGCGTATGATGTGCACATTCTTGTACTAACAAAACCATATGGTCAGTCATTGCTTAGCTGCTGGCAGCCATTTTTAGATCTGAAGCAGTTGCTGCCTTAGATCATGAGCCCAGCACAGGCCAGCAGACAGATAAAGTGTAATACCCACCAATGGCAAGTGAGAGAAGCAAGTGAGCTCAATAAGCTACACAGCATTAAAATAATAATGGCAATCGGTTACTCAGCGATACGACATTTAATGGCATTTAACATTACGACGTATTAGCAATTATATATACTGACTGGTTGTGATGCACCTGTTTTGATGGTGTTTATGTTAATGTTGCTTTTAGGGAGGGGATATTACCAAGAATAGGGCCATTATGAACCGTCTTTTATCAACAGAAAAGTGTTATATTTAAATGAATAACTCTGCAGTGCTGCTTGTAGTTAAATGGGAATTCTTTGGCATGAGAAATTGGCAAATCAGCTACTACTACTACCTTTGGCTGCTTAAGGCTAGTTAAACAAAATCAACCTCTCCATATTGTGTTTTGCATAGAGTCCTCAACCACGGGAAAGAATGTGGGGGACGGGATAGGGGTGGCGCGACGCAGTTTTCACTGAAAACCCATTCGTATACAAATATTGAAAGGTACAGAAAAGAGCGCGCCGGCGGGAATATTTGAGTGTGGTATTGTTATGTGGAAGTGATCGAAAATGCTATGCAGCAATGTTCTTGGTACGCTCACTTTTTTGCAGATACTTCACAACGGTCTTCATTTGTAGTACACCAACAGATTTCCCAATGCGTTATGAAAATCGCCTCACAAATGTATCCTTATTTGCGCAAGTTTTTCTCTAATCGGGTAGTAAGAAACCTGCGGATTTTCATTCGTCCTCGGTATTCTGCCATCTCCTGGAATAATATAGTACCTTCATTTGGAAATCGTTTATGTAATGTCACTGGGTTTATGGACATACTTACTAAACTGCTAACCAGAATTGTCCTATAACATCTAACATTAGCCTTCACAATTTCAGAAATACACATTACTTTCCGAACACTGTACCCACCTATGTTTCCCTAAGGAAAAATGCTATACATGTGGACGACGCTGTATAGCATTCAGATCTCTTAAATGGAAATATTCAAAAAAAATTATATCGGGCACTATTTTAATTAAGAGGACCTCCCCTTTTCAATAAGATAAGACAGGGCAGCTGGCTTTGCTGCCATAATACACTTGTTACGAAAACGTTTCCCCTATGGAACTCTTGGCTCAACCCATTGGTTTCCTATGGCTGGGAGAGAGATGCCGGTCTTCAGAGGAAAAATGTATATTTTCTGATTTTTCAATGTTGGACACCATTTTAACCAGCAGGATCTCCCTTTTAAAATAATATACGATTGACCTGCACCATTCACGGTCATCAAATGCAAATCCACCCCAAACATTTCCATTAGAACTTTGAGATCCGCCCATTGGTTTCCAATGGACAGACATGCTTAGGCAATTATCTTGAAATGTATATTTTTAAAAGTGAGGCATCATTTTAATCAGGAGAATCTACTCTTTTTAAAAAAAATATGGCTTGGCAGCACCATTCACTGACTTCAAACGCTAGACTAGAAATAGTAATACGGTTGTAATTATTTGATATACTTCCACGTAATGCAGGTTTAAGTGCAATTAATACCATATAGGACCAGATGTTTACTTCGTATACTAGTTTGATTTTCAGTTTTATCACGAAATGAGGTTAAAGTAGTAAAGTAAAAAAGGAGACCTGTTTTGGCGCCATTTTTAGGACATTTTAATTCGTAGAGGCTCAGATGAGCCTCAATGAAGGTTTGTTTCAGTTCACTTGGTATGGGCACACAATAGTGTTCCAGCTCAGCCAGCCTTCCTTTTATGTGTTACATTGTCCACCCTATCATTGGGGACTAAGGGGAACACATAGAAGTCAATGGGGAATGTATGAGGGGCAATGGGGAATTCATTGGGGTCTATAGGGAATGCATGAAGGTCAATGGGGAATGATTGGAGGTCAGTGGGGAATGAATGGGAGTCAATGGTGACTCGTACGGGGCTTGGGCACAGCGGGCTGGTGGGCGGGATTGAGCTATTGAATGTGACATCAACTGCTGTTGAATCACAGGTTATTTGCTACTGATTTCATAAATTCTTTCACTGTTTTCAATGTATTACTTTTACAAACAGTAACCATATTTTGTTTAGCAAACAATATATGTAAAAGTTATTACAGACTTTTATTCTCTGACATAATTACATACATGCATTTGTGTTTATTAAGTGCAATCAAGAATTGTTTAATATCCATAAATTCTTCTTCCATCTGCTTTTTGGTGTTCTGTGGATAAATGTAATCTTAGTTTATAAATCAATGTATATTATTAATCTGTTGGAGATTGCAAACCTGTAATGACAATGACACCGTGAGGCCTGGTTGGGCACAATGAAGCTTGGTTGGGTATTGTGAAGCCTGGTTGGGCACTACAAAGGCTGATTCGGCCCTGTGAAGCCGGTTGTGCCCTGTGAAGCCGATTGTGCCCTGTGAAGCCGATTGTGCCCTGTGAAGCCAGTTGGTTACTGTGAGGCATGGTTTTAAATCTCAGGAGATAGTCCCAATGGGGCAATTCCATCCCCCAAATTCACTATCTTGTTGTACATAAACATGATGGAAAATTCATTGTACAGCTTGATCATCATCACAGTATCATAACCTGTCCTATTATGTATACATTTACTTTTAATTGAACAGTTACAATTTTTTTGCATTTGTATGCCTGAATTGTATGCCTTTATTACTTTATCCTCATTGTATGTGTCTGTGACAACATTTTCATTGTACATTCAACAACATCTGCGTTTCTGTCAACTGCAACTTGATTTCTGCAATATCCTTCCTCCACTGAGTGCAAATGGAATGTGTTTTTCAAAAGAAAATAAATCTAAAGCTCTAAATGCAACAAAATGGATTTATTCAATATTCAAAAGGAACATTTAACAAGAAACTAGGCAAGCCTATTTCAGCCGGCCCGCAAAGAAAGTGTTGGCCTCTTGGGATTCAAACCCTGGGTCAACCACATGGAACCACTCCACCACAAAGTTGTACATTTGATGGGTATCAGTACAGCCTCTTGCCACTGGCTGTAATAACAGCTAATTGGCCTTTCATGAATGATATTGATACAGTTAAACTGACTAATGTTTCATACTAAGTTTACCTCCACTGCAAATAGCATCTGTGAACTGTATGGCTAAAACTGTCCGTTTTAACAGCGTATTAGTCTGTAAAAAGCTAGTAATATTATTACTAATAATAAGAATATTGCTAGCGAGTCTGCCAAAGCTATTTCATTTCAGGGCATAAGAACTTGTTTTTTTTCATGCCCTGATAACATACTTTTTTCATTCATTTGTGAATGACATTGATACAATAACTATCAATAAAGATGAAGGTATCTAACACTTTCATCAAGTGAAAATATGAGAGAATCGTGGAATCTACCAGAAACAGTCGAAATACTGTATAACCGTAAGGTTTTGTTGTGGGCCACAATTAAAATTAATAAAGGTTGTTGCTTTCATCAGATTCGAACTTGTCTTCCACCTGAGAGGCACTGTCTTTAATTACTAGGCCACGGCATTACACGTTTCACCAGTCGCTAGACACCATTGAGCACTGTGTTCAACTGACTAACGTTTATTATTAAGTTTACCACCACCATTGCGTCTATGAACTGTATGGCTTTTGCCACTGTCCGTTTTAACAGCTTATTTTCCAGTAATAGGCTTACTACTATTTATTATCATCCTAGGAATAATCATAAGAATTGAGCAATTGCCAGTGAGACTGAAGATTAACTTTTCCATGCCAGAAACAGTCACAGTACAACAGTATACACTTTTAGTTAAGCCTTACTATAACGTATGTTGTAGCCAACAAATGTGTTTGTCTATCCTCACCCAAAACGCATGCACGGAAGCGTACCTTGAAAACCCACCAGAAATAGTAGCATTATAACTGTAAACTGTTTTATTTTTTGGTTCTTACTGTAATAAGTCATTCATAATGCGTACTTTGCTTCACCAGTGAGGAAATATGAACGCGGGACCTACAGTTTACAGGTTGCTTCTCTAACCACAACTCTATTTTACAAGGGGTACTCAGTCAGTCAGACACTCACTCATTCAAACACATTTTATTTATCTAAGTTAGATGCATGACTACAGTACGACATCTATTTGAGTAAAATAAATATAAATAAACCATTAATTGTTTGTGAATTATACTGCAAACCGAATGTCCATAAATGTACATGTACATTCATAACTTTGAACAACACAGCATTTTTCCTGTGGACTTCTACGTGCTTCAGTATTAGTCTTAATGTGGTGGGTTTGACAGAGTGGGCAGTGATACAACTGACCATTGATGAACATTTTGATAACTGTAGCAGGTCGTCTGCTACTAAAATTGACTGGTGCATCTGTTCAATAAGAACAGGACCAAATATTACAGTGACGGAAAAAAGTATTTGATCCCCTGCTGATTTTGTACATTTGCATATTGACAAATAAATAATCAGTCTATTATTTTAATGGTAGGTTTATTTGAATAGTGAGAGACAGAATATCACCAAAGAAATCCAGAAAAACACATGTCAAAAATGTTAAATAAATTGATCTGCATTCAAATAAGGGAAATAAATATTTGATCCCCTCTCAATCAGAATGATTTGTGGTTCCCAGGTGTCTTTTACACAGGTGTCTCTTAAAGGCAGTGCTCATAATCTCAGCTTGTTACCTGTGTAAAAGACACCTGTCCAGAGAAGCAATCAATCAATCAGATTCCAAACTCTCCACCATTGCCAAGACCAAAGAGCTGTCCAATGATATCTGGGACAAGATTGTAGACCTACACAAGACTGGAATGGGCTACAAGACCATCGCCAAGCAGCTTGGTGAGAAGGTGACAACAGTTGGTGCGATTTTACACAAATGGAAGAAACACAAAATAACTTTCAATCTCCCTTTGTCTGGGGCTCCATGCAAGATCTCACCTCGTGGAGTTGCAATGATCATGAGAACGGCGAGGAATCAGCCCAGAACTACACAGGAGGAACTTGTCAATGATCTCAAGGCAACTGGGAACATAGTCACCAGGAAAAAAAATTGGTAACACTCTATGCCCTGAAGGAGTGAAATTCTGCAGCACCCGCAAGGTCCCCCTGCTCAAGAAAGCACATGTACAGGCCCGTCTGTAGTTTGCCATTAAACATCTGAATGATAAAGAGGAGAACTGGGTGAAAGTGTTGTGGTCAGATGAGACCAAAATTGAGCTCTTTGGCATCAAGTCTGTGTTTGGAACTGGAAGAATGCTGCCTATGACCCCAAGAACACCGTCCCCTCCATCAAACATGGAGGTGTAATCATTATGCTCTGGGGATGTTTTTTTGCTAAGGGGATAGGACAACTTCACTGCATCAAAGGGACGATGGACAGGGCAATGTACCGTCAAATCTTGGGTGAGAAGCTCCTACCCTCAGCCAGGGCATTGGAAATGGGTCGTAGATGGGTATACTAGCATGACAATGACCCAAAACACCTGGCCAAGGCAACAAAGGTGTGGTTCAAGGGAAATGTCTAATCTGGTCTTTCTAATCTTGAGGCTTATGAATGGTTTGCACCTTGTGGTAAACCCTTTGTATTTGCTCTTGTGAAATCTTCTCTTTATGGTAGACTTGAATAATGATATGCCTACCTCTTGGAGTGTGTTCTCCACTTGGCTAGATGTTGTGAAGGGATTTACAGTGGGGAGAACAAGTATTTGATACACTGCTGATTTAGCAGGTATTCCTACTTACAAAGCATGTAGAGGACTGTAATTTTTACCATAGGCACACTTCAACTGTGAGAGATGGAATCTAAAAAGAAATCCAGAAAATCACATTGCATGATTTTTATAGTGATTAATTTGCATTTTATTGCATGACATAAGTATTTGATCACCTACGAACCAGTAAAAATTCCGGCTTTCACAGATCTGTTAGATTTTCTTTAAGAAGCCCTCCTGTTCTCCACTCATTACCTGTATTAACTGCAACTGTTTGAACTCATTACCTGTATAACAGACACCTGTCCACACACTCAATCAACCAGACTCTAACCTCTCCACAATGGCCAAGGCTGGGATGGGCTACAGGACAATAGGCAAGCAGCTTAGTGAGAAGGCAACAACTGTTGGCGCAATTATTAGAAAATTGATGAAATTCAAGATGATGGACAATCTCCCTCGGTCTGGTGCTCCATGCAAGATCTCACCTTGTGGGGCATCAATGATCATGAGGAAGGTGAGGGATCAGCCCAGAAAACCATTAGTAACACACTATGCCGTCATACATTAAAATCCAGCAGCGCACGCAAGGTCCCCCTGCTCAAGCCAGCGCATGTCCAGGCCTGTCGGAAGTTTGCCAAATACCATCTGGATGATCCTGAGGAGGAATGAGAGAATGTCATGTGGTCTGATGAGACGAAAATAGAGCTTTTTGGTCTAAACTCCACTCGCCGTGTTTGGAGGAAGAAGAAGGATGAATACAACCCCAAGAACACCATCCCAACCTTGACGCATGGAGGTGGAAACATTCTTCGGGGATGCTTTTCGGAAATGGGACAGGATGACTGCACCGTATTGAGGGGAGGATGGATTGGGCCATGTATCGCGAGATCTTGGCCAACAACCTCCTTCCCTCAGTAAGAGGATTGAAGATGGGTGTGTGGCTGGGTCTTCCAGCATGACAACGACCCGAAACACAGCCAGGGAAACTAAGGAGTGGCTTTGTAAGAAGCATCTCAAGGTCCTTGAGTGGCCTAGCCAGTCTCCAGACCTGAACACAATAAAAAATCTTTGGAGGGAGCTGAAAGTCCGTATTGCCCAGCGACAGCCCCAATACCTGAAGGATCTGGAGAAGGTCTGTATGGAGGAGTGTGCCAGAATCCCTGCTGCAGTGTGTGCAAACCTGGTCAAGAACTACAGGAAATGTATGATCTCTGTAATGGCAAACAAAGGTTTCTGTGCCAAATATTAAGTTCTGCTTTTCTGATGGATCAAATGCTTGTCATGCAAAAAAATGCAAATAAATTATAAATAAATCATACAATGTGATTTTCTGTATTTTTGTTTTAGATTCCGTCTCCCACAGTTGAAGTGTACCTATGATATGAATTACAGACCTCTACATGCTTTGCAAGTAGGAAAACCTTCAAAATCAGTATCAAATACTTGTTCTCCCCACTGTATCTTTGCTATGGAAAGGAGCTTATGATCATCCATTACTGTTGTCTTCCATGGACGTGCAAGCCTTTTTATGTTGCAGAGCTCACCAATGCCTTATTTTTTCTCAGAATGTATCAAACCCATTGATTTGATCACTCCTAATGTTCCGGCAATCTATCAGATGGATACATTTTTTTGCAGCCTAAGGATGGCCTGTTTCACTTGCATTGAGAGCTCCTTGGTCTGCATGTTGTGGGTTCACAGCAACAGCTTCCAAATGTTAATGCCTCACTTGGAAACAACTTCAGATTTTACCTGCTTAATTGATGAAGAAATAATGAAGCAATAGCCTACAAGTTTTCATGAAACAGCTGTTGAGGCAACTGTGCAATTAGTTTTGGTCCTTTGAAAAAGAAGGGGCTACATATTAATGTACATTTTTATGTGAATACCCTCAAATTAAAGCTGGGTGACGGCACTTTACACCCATTTTCATTATTTAACTGTAACTTGAATATATGTTTGTGAACAGCCAAAATAACAAAACTTGTGTCAAAGTCTAATTATTTCCGGATTTACTGTAGGAGTCAATTGGGAATGATTTGGGTCAATGGGGAATGAATGGCGGTCAATGGTGATTCAATGGGAGACTATGGGGAATGAATGGAGGTCAATGGGGAATAAACGGAGGTTAATGGTAAATTAATGGAAGTCAAGGGTGAATCACTGGGAGTCTATGGGGAACCCATAGAAGTCAATGGGGAATGAATGGGGTCAATCGGGAATTTATTGGGGTCTATGGGGAATGTGTGGAATTTAATGGAAATTGAGGATAATGGTGAATAAATGGGAGTCAGTGGTGATTCGATGGGAGTCTATGAGGAGTGAATGGGAGTCCGTGGGGAAAAAATTTGAGCAAATGGGGAATAAATTACAATTTATAAATGGGTGCCATGGTGATCCTGGAATAAAAGGACTCCACCATTTCTGCTTGCTTTTTAATTGATGCCATTATTTTGAAGTCATGCCTACATAAAAAAAGTTTATTGGAGAATCCTATCGTTGTTCATCACATTACAATTATAGGAACCCTGTGCATTCTTTAAGTAGAAAGTGAATTACATTTTTCCTTAAAGACTATGAAGAGATCATACCTCCCACAAAAATGAAGCCTAAATGTTTGTTTAATAGATGCTTTGAGAAATCATTTAATGGGGTTTGAAGAACCCTGTTGTGTCTAACTTGAACTTATTCAATACATAGTGCACTCTAGTGACTATGGGATGTTGTCAAAGGTAATGCACTACTAAACGAGCTGTTTGGGATACATATCAGAAAATAATTTAAATGCATCATCTTGTCTCCAAATGGAAAAAAAATGAAACATTGAAAGGTTTTTGTTTAGCACTCAGTCACTGCGATGCATACAGTGGGGAAACCCTTTGATTTAATTGAAGCTTGCAGCAGTGCTCTGAACTGAAGTGTGCTTGGTGCCTAGCTACCTTAGATTAGCATCAGTCAGGTCAAAAAACCTCTGTTATCCTTTGAAAATGGTTGATTGTTGGTGGGTTTGTGTCTCTTCATGCTCGTGTAAGAGTGTGTGCAAACGTTTGTCTGTGTGTCACTCCCTGTCTGGGTGACCCATCCCCCAGCCAGCCACACTCGGTAAAACTCAAGCACTTATCATCAGCCACCAGTATCACAATAATAGCCTGTCACACATGCCGAAGTAGAATAGACACGGCTATTGATTTTTGTACCAATGTGCCAGACACTGCACAATGACACGGCAGGAGAACAGGATCTTTAGTGTAAAAGGTTTGCTTTGTCTCCAGGAATAATAACTGTACTTAATGCTTTTGTCATATGTAAAACAGATTCAACATGTCAAACATACTGATTCAAACAATGAATCAGGTTAGTTAGTATACCTTAGTTATGTCTTTGCTGATTCCTTACAATGTTTACATGACACAGGAACCCTCAAAACAATACTACTACTGTTTTTTCAGAAATATCAGATTTTCCTTCATCTCTCCCTGCTCGCCCCAGGGGCTCCCTGTGTTACTGCCGCTCACCGCTGATTGCTTTTTGATCTCACTCGTGTTTTGTTTAAACAGCATTGGTCTCTTGTGTGGTTGGCACAATGGAACACAAGCACAGCCCCAGGGTGCATCGCAGCAGCTTGCAGCCAGACCTGGGTTCAAACACCATTTAAAATCACTTCAAATACTCTATCTGTGTTTCACTGAGCTTCTCCACTCTTGATGGAACTGATAGAAAACCTCAAAATTGGCAAACCCTGCCCATGTGGCAACTATGGACATGCTAAAGGGTTTGAAAAATATAAAATAGCATCTGAATCCAGGTTTGGTGTGAGAAGAAGTAGCTATCTGTGTGTCAGCGGGACTGCTGTCTATGAGAGCAGACATTCAGAGACCTGACCTAATGCTACTTTGGCCTTGTAAGGCTCTCCTCTCTCACCCTGGCTGTCCCGGCTACTGAGGGTAGGCCACATCTAAAGGTCAAATAAGCCCATTCAACATATGTAATGTTAGTTGAGACTGACTAATGAAATTGGAGTGACACCAGAGGTGCAAGTTATACAAGATACAGGTTAGGTGAAGATGTGAAGAGAGGATGAGGGAAATGCTGGGGATATTCCATCTTTTTCTGTTTTCCTTTGAGCTGTGAATCGCAGGTAGCTTTAATTGTCTAGAGATAATTGAATTGATTACATATACTTTGCTACTTAAATGGAATCTAGTCTAAACCCAAACCCTGCCAGGGTATTGTTACCTGGCTACTCAAACTCCATGCTCTGGCAATTAACTTAGGTGTTGTTTTCCCGGAATTCTGAATCTGAGTAACTCCCAGATGATGTCTAAATTCAACTGTACCTCTCAGGGATCAGGTTCATATGGAACTATGTCATAAACCTTGATTGTGTTCAGTATGAACTTAAATCAGTGCATCTATGCTGGCTATCAACATACAATTAGAAAAATGTCTGCCTAAACAACACAGTTCTCCAACAAAAAAGGCTTGCCCCTCATTTGAATCAAACTTGCAACCAGAGGACTGAAAGGTTGTTGCAGAATCACCTGCCGACAACGCCCTAACAAAATGCCACTATTTAATTATTGATATGTTCATAAGTGACACTGGCAGCTGGTTTCTGATCGTAATTTACACTGATGACACTGATCATGAGTCATTGAGGACCAATAGCCCTGGGATATGTTGATATTGAATGTTATTGCACTGCTGATATGTTCATACAGAACACAATGGCGTTTTCCAAAATAGTTACATATGTATGTAATTCCTGTGATGCTGTCATCAAGCACTGCAAAGGGATGCAGGATGACAGGGGACACTAACCCGAGGGCTTATTTTTTAAGCCAAATTAAAGACACACTCAATAATCAAAACACAAACTGTAAACGAACAAAAGGATACGATTCTACGGTGGGCTCAACGGACTATGTGGCTTTGGTGTCGCTACACTCCCTCTGTCTGGGGCGCTTCCTCTTTCATAGCTGCACCATCACCACTGATGAGAGGCAGCTGAGGAGGGGATGTGCGGTCCCTTCTAGCTGCCTTTAGAACCTTCCGGAAGGCTGCTCTCGCGATGCGCACTCTCCACACCTATGACTGATGCACAGGTCAGTGCCTCACAGGTCCCAGAATTGGATAGGTTGGACCAAAGCCTGAACACGAATGGCTAATGCACTGTTTGGAAATAGTACCATTGTCCGATAACTGTGGCAAAATGATCTTTGACATGATCCAAACGCAGATTACTTTTACTTTCTACATTGGTACAACCCCACTCATTTTGTTGCCTCCACAAGCAACGTTTACAGCGGAAGATTTGTCCCAAAAAGATTATTGATCCACTATGGAAGGTCTCTACAGACACTAGCAGGCAACGGTTGTTGTGTATCAAATATAACCCATATACCATGAAAGCAATAAAAAGCTAAGGTTGGTGCTTAGGCTTATCTTGATATTGGGAGCACAAAATAACCACAGCATTCAAAGCAGAATGCTTCCCATTTCCACTCTCATTTTTCTTTTTCTTCTATCTTCAATGGCGGTCACAAGCTTCTATCAATCCCTGTCACAAAGCCTAGCTCTGTCTGACCATTCAGTGTTTGTGATTTGTGTGAAATTTCTACTGAGGCTCCTGATATTTATAACACAAGGAAATGGAAGGCAATCTTTTAGTCAGTCTCGGTCATCCCCAGGTTTCTACATCAACATAACATTATGGAAAATCTGGAATTGCTGTCTAGGATCCTACACAATCATTTACAAAATCATTAGCTATATGATCCTTTTCTATTCTGAACCTTTCAGCCTTTTTCCTCAACATTTTTTTGAAAGCCTCGGACACGGTTGTCATTTTGGGCCAGATGGTGTTGCCACTAGTACCTCTTACCCCGTCTGTAAACGACCATCCTCCTCCACATAATCACTGCAGTTCAGCTCATTGTTTTCATCCGTAAGTGCACCAGGCAGCAAGGCTGGGGGAATTGCCATAATTATCCCTCTGTGTGTTTGGGAGCACCACCTCCCAACCTCATCCCCTTTTAGTCACTCTTTCAAGTTGCTGGCCTGGTCGACATTATCAGTCATAAACCGTGACAACTCTCATGTCCTTTCACATCCTCTTCTCATCTCCTTCACCCTTTCCCTCTGTTCTGTACTGATCATACCTCCACCCAACCACATGACGGGGGTAATCACCCTCCTAAAGCTGGGTGTTATCAGCAGCTACAGCTGCAATTCATTACAGGATTGAAAGGACAGGAGATTAATAATACCCTCTTCCTCCCACTCTCTCTTCTACCTCTCAACCACCCATAACCATGTCTTTCTCTCTTCCCTCTCAGTTTCCTTTTTTTTCATTTCTTACATTACAGCTGGTGCATTTTGGGGGATAAAAACACCAAAATCATTCGAAATGCTAAATTTTCAAGTGGCTGGCTACACACCAACTTATTCGACAATGTGGAAAGATATTTGATAAGTCAGGATAGATTTAATACCTTTGGAACATGATGCCAATTACCCAGACCAGATTTAACCATGGTTTTAATAGAAATTAATCAAGACTCTTTATATTCTATTAATATTTAATGTTTAAAATGCATGCACTCCTTAAAGTTTACAAGTCTAAACCTTAGATTGTTTAGCCCATTTGTAAAGAATCTTTGGTTGCAATACAGTCAGTTGATTTAAACCATATTTATGTTACTTAAATGTTCATTATGTGCTCACTCCCACAATGGATTTCAGGAACGAATCTGGTTTACACAGCATCAGGGACCACTGCTCCACAGAGATTTCTGTGCAAAGGGCAGTCAGGCAGAATAAATACTCTGTCCTGGCCATGAGAGAAAAGAAGATCTACTAAGACAGGGCATGAAAATGAGAGAGTTGGGGAAAGGATTTGTTGTCTGAGGCTGGGCCTTATTCTACTGTAGTTTGGCCTAGTTAAGGGGGAGGGGGATCAACACACGAACCTACGATTCCTTGATTAGTTTCTTCCTTGTAGTGATATGGCTCATTGAGTGGAGCCCTACTAACCATGGGATTCCCAGTCAACAGTTAATTTTACCAATATCACATTGTGTTCATGACTGTGTGAAGATTCCTGTCTTTTGTCCTCTTGTTTTTGTCTGATACAGGTGAAATTTGAGGTTTGTTTGGAGTTGTATTTTGCCAAAACAAAAAAACATAAACACTAAATGTAAAACTCTACAAATCTCTCAAACATTGCACTCATAATGATACGCACATGCATCATATGGCTACATCAACAACACACGGATGTTGTTGAGTTCTGTTATGTTTGGTTTAAATTTTGGTTTTTGAACATAGCCTGTTATGTTTGGTTTATGTCTTTTCTTATATGCAGCCTGTTTTTGTCCTTATTGTGTACAACTGTGTCTTGTTTGCCCCTCATTGTTTCCCTATTTCCCTATGTTCCTCCGGCCCCATTGTTTCTTGTTGGGAATTTTGTGTGATTGTGTTACTGTTGCCTGTTCCTGTTGTTTGTGTCTTTAGTTTTTCAAATAATCTGATATTAAACTATGTTCACCCTGGACAACATGCCCTGCCTTCATGCCAATGCGTGTTGGAAGTTCTCTTTGATTTAGCTTTTGGTTTTAAAAGTAGCCTGTTATGTTTGGTTTTTGTCTTTTGTTCTTATATGTAGCCTGTCTTTGTCCTTATTGTTTACACCTGTGCCTTGTTGTGTCCCTATTTATATTCCTCCTGCCCCAATACTGACCATACAGTACTGTGTTTTGTATTCTGGGTGGCATTGTCTATAAAGTAGAGGTATGATCAGATGTTTTGTTGAGATTGAATGAGATGAGACTGAGTTTGTAAGACTAAGTATCGAGTCTGTTACATCATGAACAATAGTCCCACTTCTTACCCACTGCATCTGTGAAGAACCCACTGCGAAATGGACCCGCTATTTCTGCTACAATTTCCTGGATCCCTTGGCAGTCAGTGAGCATACAAGGCACTGCTAGCCTCCATTGTTCCCAGGCCTGCTCCAGCCGGATAACAGCACAGCACACTACCAACCCAGCACATCTTCCTTACTACGCCACCGGATTTACTAATTGTTTCCACCACATTACTGGAGCATCACATCTAACTAGCTGTATTTTGCTATCTCCATACACCCCAGATTCACTGACAGACAAGCTAACCAGCTATGGTTGCCTCCATTTTCCCTAGGCCCCACACCAGCATTTTGTCCGGACTACCCTGGCTAGTTTCACGTAGTGTTCCACGTATCTGCGCATACTCTGGTGCTTTTTCACTGCATGGTACCAGCTCGACTTGCCTTTTTTGCTTTTCCAATGGCCAAAATTTGGGATACTACCTGGTACCAGATACTTTCTTTAGTACCTGCTTGGTCGAGGTTCCAAGCAAGCTGAGGCAATACCAAAAGTTGACATGAAAACACGGGAGGCTTCTGATTGGACAAGGGTGACTCAAAGCGTGTAGCAAAGCAAAACAGGCTGTTCTGCTGTTAGCGGTCTAGTGACAGAGAACAGTTTTATGAGACGAGAACGGCAAGTCTTTGCGGGTCTGTCCAAGGAATCCTTGCATTGAAAGGTGTTACTTTCAGTGCCAGTGCACAGCACCAGATTTGTAATTTAAGCAATTGTATTTTCCCAGATCTCCCCTCGGTTTGGACCTATGCACTGGCATTGAAATCAACTCGACCTCGTCCCTTTCCTTCTCTGTGTTTTTCTAGGCTATCTGGCATGCATTGCACTGGTCAAAGTCGTTATGTCAAGCCGAACAGAAGCAGTCTACCAAGCTTTCTAACTATTTTGGCAGTCTACATTGTATTAAGACGAAAGTTACTGCTCACGTGTGCTTCCTCGCTACTACCGTTATAAACGCTGCCTTGTTTACAGTAAGCTACTCTTGAGTCAGTTGGCATGGGATTATAGCTGGTAATTAATAAGGCAATTATTTATTCCTTTTAATCGAGATGGAGGGGTTATGTAGGTTGTTTTAAATGTGTTGGTGTTAAGGTATTAGATATATTCACTTAAAACTAACAGAACATTGCAGTTACGTCATTTATACTGCAGGGCGATCATTATATTCTACTTCTTAACTGTTTTTCAAAAGGGGTCTGTGACCATGTTATCCAGATTTAGTTTTGATTTGCCACTTTACGTAATAGCTTGTCAATTCAAAGAAAACGTTCAACAGATTTTTCTGGTCACTGCAGGGTTTATGTTAGTTGGCTAATGCTGGCTTTTTGCCAGTATCAGGTATACGATATCTCCATTGTTGTTCCCATATGTGTCGAGTTGGAGGTGGAGTCGAGGCAGTTGGGCGTGTACAGGGTACTATCTGCAGTGGAAAACCAACTGAGCCAAGCCGTGTAGAGCCGAGTTGAGCTGGATGCATGCAGTATCATACAACTCTACCATCATATAGCAACCACCTTTAGCCTCGAGCTAGGCTAGCTTCAATAGCCTGCCAGACGTTCTACTGGACCTCACTATATCTGACCACTCAATCGAGGTCGGTCGGACAAATTGCTGTAGTACCTCGCCAATCCAACTGCTTGGAGGAAATAATTTCTTTAACACGGTACCTGCTTGCTTAACAGCCAGGCCTCTGCCTTGTACTCTGATTTTGCTTCTTCAGTAACTTATCATAATGGCTATTTTAGTCCTGTTCATATTATCCTTCACTGCTGCACCCTTCTCCCCATTTGTCCCCCTGCCTGTAGTGTTGGAGACTTCTGATTTAACAAATGTATCCAGAAATGCAACCTCCTTCACCTTTACCCTATACCAAGGCACACCTCCTTTGAACACTCATCCCACTATATCTCCAGCTGCCTGTACTGCCCAAAATCTATTTCACTACACTCAGAAATACACTCTCTCAACTCACTCCACCCAACGATCTAAACAGCCAGTTCTCAAAGCCGTTAGCCGTATTATTTTCCTTGTCCTATGATACTCAGGAAACATACAGCTAAACCCTGGCCACATTACTGCTACCACAAGTATATAACACAAATTATGTTATATAAATTATGTTGCTCTTGTTGCTGGTGACTCTCAAATCCACCTCTATACAGACGACACCATTCTGTATCCATCCGGCATTTCACTGGACACTGGTTTCAAACCTCCATGAGAGCTTTAATGCCATACATCACTCCTTCTGTACTAGACTCTGTACTGCATTTATATTTAATTCAAACTCTACCTCATTTTATACACTGTATGCTCTATGTGTAATTGTATGTTGTCCTGCACTTCCACGCTTTGTCTTGGCCAGGTCACCATTGCAAATGAGAATCTGTTCACAATCGGCCTACCTGGTTAAATAAAGGTTAAATAAAAAAATATCCAATATACTATCAAATGCTGCAATTAATAATTGAATTACTCTCTCCCTTGACGACCGGGTACGTGATCATTATTTCAACCACTATACAAAATGTCTGGATCCAGATCCAGGACTTGGTGACTCTTATCCAGTACCTATTGGGACATGCACATGTCACACCCTCAGTGGCTCATCATCCACGCCCCTGTTCCCAGTCCGCAATCACGCACACCTGTTTCCACTCCTCCCCAGCAGTATATCTACAGTCCACTGTCGTCTCTTCCCTGCCGGATCATGGTCTCTGCTTGCATGCCTTTTCTCGCGCTCCTCATACCAACGTTCTGTGTTCCCGTGCTCCGACCTTCCGCCTGTCTCCGATTACTCTGCCTGTTCCCTGCATGTACTTGTGCCAACCGCCCGTGAATCTACCTCCTGCCTGTCCCCGACTACTCTGCCCGCCACCCGTTGGTAGTGCAGCCGCCTGCTCGTGCATCGAACTTCTGCCTGCCAGTCTCCCTCTCTCTCCCAGTCCGCGCTTGGGTCCCTACCCCCAGTCCTGACCGTATGATCCGGCCAGACGAGGACCCACCGGAGCTGGACTCCCTACGCCATGCGATCGCTTCTCAAGGGGTCGAATTGAACCAGCAGCAGAACGCATTACTAGAAATCATGGGCAACCTACATGCCCTCTCAGGAAGCGTCGTGGCTATCCAGGATCGGTTGCGTGCCCCAGTCGCGCCCACACCGGCACCCTCCCAGGAACGCGAACCCTGGGTTCCCACGCCAGAGTTACGACGGGGATCTGGGGCTGTGTCGTTCCTTCCTGCTGCAATGTAGCCTTGTCTTGGCGCAGCAGCCCCGAACCTATGCCACAGACGGCTCACGGATCGCTTACCTGGTCGGCTTGCTATACGGGTCCGCCCTGGAATGGGCTTTTGGAGCGACAGGATCCTGCGACCCGATCCTATGCTTCATTCACTGATGAAATGTGCAAGCTATCCGATCACCCGGTCCGGGGAAAGGATGCCTCTGCCCGCCTGTTTGTGCTGCACCAAGGGGAACACTCTGTAGCAGAATACACAATTGAGTTCCGCACCCTAGCTGCCGAAGGCGGATGAAATGGAGAGGCTTTACAGGCAGCCTTCCTCAACGGCCTGAACGGCCACCTGAAGGACGAGCTCGTCTCTCAGCCCGAACCAGACAACCTGGATGGTCTCATCGCTCTCTCTATTCGGATTGACAACTGTGCCCGGGAACGTCAAGGGGAGAGACAGCGCGGAGCACTCCCGTCGCCGCTTCTTGGACCAGATGAGCCCAGAAGAAGCTCCCCTCCTTGCGCGCCAGCTACTGCCCAGGGCTTGGAGAACGAACCTACACTCCTGGGTCGTGTTCAATTAGAGGGGACGGAACACATGCCTATCCCAACGACGGACATCTCCTGTTCGTGAGTGCCCTTTTACACTACCATATGCTATGATGGACATTGCCTCAGGATTCAGGCCCTGATTGACTCCGGAGCCGATAATAGTTGCCTGGATTCCTCCTTGGTCACCCAACTGGGGCTTGTGACAGTGCCACTACAGGAGGCTATTGACACCGTATCCTTGAACGGCAGACATTTGGCCAGGGTTAAGTCCCGGATGGAATCAGTAAGTTTACTGCTTTCCGGCAACCACTCTGAATAGATCCGCTTCCTCATAACCAGCTCCCCCTATATACCGCTGGTTTTGGGCTATTCCTGACTGACCAAGCATAATCCCGTGATCGACTGGGCAGCAGGACACGTACTTAAGTGGAGTTCTGCCTGCCACGCCAACTGACTGCGTGCGGCCTGTCTTCCAGACCACGAGTGCTCAGACACCCTGTTCACAGACCCCTGGCCTATCTGGAGTGCCCACCGTTTACCACAAGATAAGGGAGGTGTTCAGTGAACAGGGCGCGCTCTCGTTGCCACCGCATCTGCCCTACGACCATTCCTAGGAGTCGCCTCTACAGCCTCTCTAAGCCCGAGAGGGAGGCAATGGAAAAATACATCAGGGACTCCCTGGATTCGGGCTGCATCCATCTGTCCTCCTCTACTCTGGCGGCAGGATTTTTCTTTGTTGGAAAGAAGGACGGCACCCTCCGTCCCTGCATAGATTATCGGGGTCTGAACTATATCACTGTGAAGAATTAGTACCCCCTTCCTCTTATGAATTCCGCCTTTGGTTCCCTCCAGGGCACCACGATCTTCACTTAACTTGAACTCTGCAACGCCTATCACTTAATGAGAATCAGGGAGGGGGACGAATGCCTCAATACGCCAATGGGTCATTTTGAATATAAAGTGATGCCATTTGGTCTGACTAACGCACCAGTGGTCTTCCAACATTTCCTCAATGAGGTACTGGGGGACATGATCGGGCACTTCACCTTGGTTTACTTGGATGACATCCTTGTCTTCTCCAAGGACTCTAAGGAGCATGTCCAGCACGTCTGACAGGTCCTTCTCCGCCTGCTGGAGAATCGGCTGTTTGCTAAGGCGGAGAAGTGTGAATTCCACTCCTTGACCGTCTCCTTCTTGGGGAACATTGTCTCAGAGGGTCAGGTGCAGATGGACCCGTCTAAGGTGGAGGCGGTCCTGGAGTGGCCGAGACCGGGCTCAAAGAAGGAGCTACAGTGGTTCCTGGATTTTGCCATTTTTTATCAGAGGTTTATCCGGAACTACAGCTTGGTCGCAGCTCCCCTGACCACCGTAACCTCTTGCGCCAGGCCCTTCGCCTGGACCCCAGAAGTGGAGGAGGCCTTCCGTGACCTCAAGGCTAGGTTCACTTCCGCCCCTGTTCTCACCCAACCAGAAACAACCTGTCAATTCATGGTCGAGGTGGACGCCTCTGGAATCGGGGCGGTGCTCTCCCAGCGTAGCCCCGAGGACGGGAAGCTCCATCCCTGCACGTTTCAGTCCTACCATCTATCCCCTGCAGAGGCGAAATACGATGTTGGTAATCGCGAACTCCAGGCTGTTAAAGTTGCCATCGAGGAATGGCGCCACTGGCTCAAGGGGGCAGACCAACCATTCCTCGTCTGGACGGACTGTAAGAACCTGGAATACATCCGGTCTGCCAAACGCTTGACCCCTCGCCAGGGAAGATGGTCCCTTTTCTTTGGCCGCTTCGACTTTTCCACACCTATAGGCCAGGTTCGTGAAATGAAAAACCTGATGCCCTGTCCTGTGTTTTCTCTAGGGAGGGGGGGGGTCTGTACTTCAGCCGCCCGCCTGTGAATCAACCTTCTGCCCGTCCCTGATTACTCTGCCTGCCAGTCTCCCTCTCCCAGTCCGCGCTTGGGTCCCTACCCCCAGTCCTGACAACACATAGTTTGAGATAAGGTTTTCCTGTCTAAATAAATATAAAACATGAGAGTTTGACCAACAAAAAGAAAATATTTTACAGGCAATGGGAATCACAGGCTGGATCTGGCACACCTGAGGTTTTTCCCCCCCTTTGCCTGGCAAAGGAAACATTGCCTGTACTGTCCTCTGGCCAGACCCAGCACAAAGACGTGATGCTGAGGCAAAATAAATCTCACATTGACTTTGCAGTTGCACAAATTATTTTAGTTTACAGTAATGTACTTTTCATTTGGAGTTTTATAGTTTCTTTGGGCTTTTGCAGTTGGACTACTGAATTTTCATGCAAGTGCTAAAATTACTTACAGTATGCAATGTATTCATAGTACAAGTTGTGATTGTTATACTTTATTTATTGCAAAATGTGCAATGGGCAAGTGTTTGGTTTTGACAGTAGAGTCACTTGTTTTGTGAATGTCGTTTGAACATTTTGATCTGTGTTTACAGTTTTGTGAATATTGATCAAAGTTTCAAGAAATGTGTCTTATTAACTGTGAAAAATTTAAATGACTATGATCTGATAATGTTGATATTATGGTGTAGTTAGGTAGGCCTATCGAAGCAATGTTTGAACCATAATAAGAAATTATTTTGGCTGTCGATGTAAATCCCATAAGTTAGTAATGTGGGCACAGACTAGTTTTTGCAGTGATAAAATTTATGTATGTGTTTGTTATATTTGTGTTTATTATATTAATATTTTCTTCTTAAATATTAAGCATTTTCTCAATTATTTCAGCACGGCACTCCTGTTTATAGCTCATTCAATCCGGCACATCGTTCCTTCCAAAGATTTACAGGATCCGCATTCACTTTTTAATCCGGGATATCTTAATTGACAAATGAAGCACTGGTCCTACAGATGACACAAAACACACCTTCAGGCTATGTCTGAACTATGTTAGTGAAAAAGAACAAGGCGGTAGGCTTCAAATCTTTGGATGGCTAGCACAGATTGAAATCTGTGTTTTTCCAGATTTAAACCCAATCGAGGTTGTTTGGGATAAACTTGGAAGAAAGTTGGAAATAATTTTTTTATTTGGTAATCCACCATTGCCAATATTTATTACAGTTTATCTCAAATGCTAAAACAAAATTTCTGAAACCTTGCTCCAACTTCTGAAAACATTAAACACAAAACCTCATCTTCAAGCACTATTTACAAAACCTCAGACTCGCAAAATGAAACATTCACCTCAAAATAGTTTTACCTGTGTTCAAAATCAAACACAGCTCTCAAATCATGAACAAAGTGATCCAAATGATATACACTCTCAAGAAGTCAGTAATCAATACACAGAAAAATAGAAAACACTTTGTTTAAAACATACAGTTCTCAGGGAGAAGTACATTCAAAAAAATATTTCATATTCTTCCGTCATTGTCTTTTGATGAACGAAAACAAGTTCTATCATAGTAACTTAAAATTTATCAGAAATGACTACTCTGATTTGCTCTTTGAAATTTAGTTTTTTGTTCTCCCTCCTTGTACCCTTATTTTTAAAGAACTGTACACTGCATCTCACAAACTTGTCCATTGTCTCTGTGATACTGTAATTCTTGTTTTTTGTTGATATGAACCTGCAACCAGTCAAAATGAGCAGTCAGTACTGTTACAATGTTCAGGGCCATACAATTTGTCCATTGTACAGAATACAGCCTACAATGCACTGTACTACAGTATAGAGTAAACATGTATGTCACATCATTTGATACAGGTTGAATCAATTTTGAGTGGTTGTGTTCAATCAATGGCATGTGTTCTCTTTTTGTTATTCATTGGTGCTACTTGTGTTTACCAGTATGGAGGACGTGCATTTGAGTGCAGAATGTGTTTTGAGAATGAGAATGTGTTTAGTTTTGCTGTGAGATCTGAAAAGTGAAATGTGAAATGGTTTAAGGTATTGACAACAGACTGCATAATTAGCAAAATGAGTCCAGGCAACTGAGCACGTTGTTCAGCCAATGGATTTTTGTGTTTTATCAAATGAGAAAAACTGTAATAGCCTTTGCAGACTTGGGCAGTGGTTCAACGAGGTCCACAGACTGTCTTGAACGGCACCTTAAATATGAGAAGAGGGGGGTGGTAATTGGGGAGCTGTTCATTGGCAGACAGCGCACTCCATGCCGGTCAGTGGAACCTGACAAGAGAACGCATGTTGGCTAGTTTCACAATCCCCTGTGCAGTGTCATGGTTCTCCCCCTGTTCCTTCCAGAAGAATCCCTGAGGGGTGACCTGCTGCAATGGATCACACAGTGAATTAGTAAAAAGGCAATATAATGCCATAACGAAGTCCAGGTATTTACAATTAAATGGTATTATAGACACTAATTTATAGAACATACACATAATTCTTCCTACAGTTTTTCTCAATTGCTTACACATGTTTTCTGAAAGCATGGCCCATTTTCTCAAATCTCTAAACACAAATCCATCAACTCACAAACAAATCCCGAAACTCCACAAATCGCTTGCAAAAGCATACAATGCATTTAAAACAAAGCTGTCTCCTCAAAATAAAATTATTTCAATGACATGCACACACCAACAAATGAAAAAGACATTTCTAATAATTAATTGCACACTGATGTGCTCGATGGAAAACACAATGATGAGCAGAACACACTACTATAACCTTATCAGTAGGCCTTTTGCATTATCAGTAGGCCTTTTGCATTATATTGTGTACAGTAGCCTGTTCATTCTCAAATATAAAACACACAAATACAATAACATAATGTTTTTTTATTCTGAAATACTGTATCTCAGCAAACATAGTTGGATTTGTAAAGTGGTCTTTAAACAGAACTAACAATAGAAAACAGTAAATTACCTTTCACATATTGTAAAGAAAATGGTGATTAGGATGCATCCTGCCTTTGGAATCCATTGTTCTCCAACACAGAATAGCACACCTTGTGTCCTTTGCTAAAGCTAGGATTCCTAACTGAAAAGCAAGAAGTGTTTGCCCATATGAGGAGTCAATTAAGTGATATGTTGTTTGAGATTAGCATTCTGAATTACAGTGTTTTGTGAACACAATAGATGTTTCAATGAAGATAGGAGCAAATGTAGAGAATTGTGTTTAGTCATTTGCAAAAAGTGTGGTTTAGAAATGCACAATTTGTGAAAAGCGGGAAATATGTTTGTATTTCTGCAGAATTAGTGTAAGATAAGGTACATGAGTTTTAGATTTTGTTAATTGCGTCTCAAATTCCAGAGTTAGTGTGTAATTAATTGAGAAAAACGGCCATCGCCGCCAGCCCCTCACGCTGCCCCGCGGCCGTCGCCGCCCACGGAGGACTGGCCGCCCGCTCCGCCTGAACCAGCCACGTAGGACTGGCCGCCCGCGCCGCCGCCAGCCACGGAGGACTGGCCGTCACCGCCGTCTGAGCCCGCCGCCGAGGACTGGCCACCCGTACCGCCCGAGCCAGCGGCGCCCCCTTCTGTCCTGGCTCCACCGCCGCCCGAGCCAGCGGCGCCCCCTTCTGTCCCGGCTCCACCGCCGCCCGAGCCAGCAGCGCCCCCTTCTGTCCCGGCCGCTCCTCCGCCACCCGAGCCAGCGGCATCCCCTACTGTCCCGGCCGCTCCGCCCCCTCTACCCGTCCCGGCCGCGCCGCCTGGCCGCTCCGGGTGCTGGGCTTTCCCCGGACAGTCTGCTGCCGGCCCGCCCGCCCCCCCCTTGGTTCTCCATGTCTTGCGGTCGGGAGCCCGCGCCTTGGGGGGTACTGTCACGTCCTGGCTATGACCCTAGCCATCTTCGCACTGGCTGGGGCCATAGTCGGGACATGGCCAGGAGAGGTGCCTCTAGGCACCTCTATGTGCTTTGGTCTCCCCAATTGGAGGCAGGTGTTCGTTATTGCCTCCAATTGGGGAACCTATTTATGTTGAAGGGTTGCCCACAGTATTGTGGTTTATTTTGGTTAACAGCCGTAGGCTATGCAACCCAGTCGGTAAGCTGCTTTGAGTTTGTTTGTTTCTTTTGTTCATCTTTAATTAAAACTATGGACTATTATTTTCACCATGTCTCTGCGCCTGAGTCCTTTCACCAGCTTCACCATGACAGTTTCCAATATTCTGTTGTATGTGAGGGAATACATAATTCAAGTCTCCCAATAACTTTTACGTGAGGAAGCTGACTGGTTATCAACTAATGCATGTGATAAGACAGGTGTGCATTTCCCGATACTCCAGAGAAATACTCATTGTTGGTCAAGGGTGTAGGACTTTGGGGGTGCATTACTCCCCTTGGTGGGTTGTGATAGCGGTGGTTGACGAACCCTTATATGCCAAGTAAGGGAAATAAGGGAAAATGTGTAATATCCAAGAAACCCTATTTTGAAAAACCCTATGTTGAGAATACCTAAGAACATTAGGGGAGGGGGCTAAACTCTCTATACTGTTAAACAGAAGTATGAATGGTCAACCTTGCATGAGAGCTTGTGTGTGAGCGAGTGAGACAAAGTTTGTGTGTGTGCTGTTGGGACTGGATGTGTGTGTGAATGTGACTGAATACTCAATAGAACGTGTGATTGGGTTGCGTTCCTTATTATCGCACCACTAAACTTGTGTTCTCTATTTTTGGTATGTTATGATGTGTCCTAATGAAAATTATAGCAAAAGATGTATGCTACAAATTATTATATGTATATGCTATCCGTCAATGATTTGGGCTTTTGTAACGGTCTAGCCGGACATTTAAATTAAGTCAAAGCTCTCTTTTCTTTTTGGTGCCACCTAGTGGCTATCTGAAAAGGGTTCAGCATAGACGACTAATACAGCTTAGTGTGCGGTGTTGGGTATGCTTTATCTTATTTCCGGATAAACATTGGGGGTAGCAACTGCCATACTTATGCCACATGTGCCGGTGATCTTCACTGAGACACAGATCTCTTATATATATTTTTTTTTAATTGTTTTAAGTTTATGAGAAACAAAGGATAACGTTTCTTTTGGAGGTTACATTGGAAAAAACTATTCAACTTGTCCTTGCCTGTAGAGTCTTTGTCACTAGCTCTCTTATCTAGGTCTTATCTAGTAATTTCAACGTGACCCTAGAGTGGGTTCCTGTTATATTAGAAGTTGTTTCTGGGCCATACAGTGGGGGTTATTTTTCCTATATCTTTGAAATACAAAGGGTACACTCATACCACCCAGATGAAATACCGACACTTATCGAAACCTTTTGGACAGATAAATCCGAGTTGTTGCAGATTATTCATCAATATATAAGCCAAATAACTAACTATAATTGAAACTAAAAAAAGAAATAGGACAGGATGTGCCGGTCGTATTCTGAGTAGAAAAATCTTTAAAACTGTTGTCCAATTAAAAAAAAAAAAAAATGTGAATTTGACTTTGAATCTTGTTCAAGAAATGGAAACCCAAGATAAAAGCAAGATGGAGGTCAAGACGGAGAAAACAGAGGAGTCACAAAACTTTTGAATGTTAAATTGGCAGGCCAAACTATTGAACAGGAATTCCTATACTGCCCAAAGATACCAATCAATTTGATGTGTAGTGATCTCTTACGCAGACTAAATGCTACAATTCACTGCTCTCCAAATGGGTTAATCTGTTCATTTCTGGGGATCTCTAACGAACGACTAATAATTTCTATACAAGCATCTGTCTCGGACACATTCTACTGGCTACAACTTGCTGACTGCAATGCCCTATGATGAACAGTGGAGTTGCTGTTGGACTGACCACCTGTGTATGTCTTCCCAATTCCACTTTAATCTCAACAGTTTACACATGACCCCTTTGTATGATCATGAGTTTTACAGAACCAGTACACGGAAACGGCGAAGAGCTGGTTTGGAAAGACCTCGATTATCACCACATCCCACTTATACATCGGAAAACAAGAAAGATATTTCCCTGATCCAGTAAGACATCCACACATCACTCTGGCAGTCACCAAAGGGACCTACAAGGCAGCTGACATGGGGAAAATGCTGAAAACACTTGACAATTTGACAACTAGGTCACCAAAGGGAAGTTTGGGGTCCCCTGCTACAGCTGCTGCCCCCGCGACCCAAAAATGGATAAGCGGATTTCCAACTGTGTGCCAAACACACAGTGGGAAACTACAGTTCATGAAGGAATGTCAGTATACCGATGTGTTGTTGATTCTGCAATTCATGAGAAGCACCTGTTCTCTACACTGGGGTTTCAGAAACGCATCCTGGCCGATGTCTACTTGAAAGGGGAAAGCACCCTGATACAGTATACGGATGACCTCCTACTGGCCTCACCTTGCGAAGTGACTGGTATCCAAGACACCAAAACCCTTCTGCAAGTGCTGGAGAGAAAGGGTCAAAACGTCTTTAAGATGAAAGAACACAGCTGGTCCGTCAGCGGGTAATGTACCTGGGTCACGTATTAGAACCGGATGGGTGTCATCCTGCAGTACCACGTCTCTCTACAAACCGTGTATCTGCTATCTCTGACTGCCCACAGCCTAGGACACAGAAGGAGCTGGCAACATTCCTGGGTATGACGGGGTACTGCAGGATGTGGATCCCAGAGTACGCCAGGTTACCTCACACACTACGTGACCTGGATGTTGATGACAAAAAACGCATCGTCTGGCATGGCCATGCTCTGAGTGCCTTCACGGAACTGAAACTTGCTCTATAGCAAGCTCCAGCACTGGGGTTGCCAGACTACACCAAACCCTTTGACCTCTACGCAGCAGAGAAGAAAGGGTTCACAAATGTGGTCCTGATCTAGAAACACAATGGGGCCAACCGTCCGATCGCCTGATACAGCCTCAGACTCAACCCAGTGGAAAGGGGAATGCCCACCTGAGACCAGGGCCTGGCAGCAGCAACATTCGCACTGAAGACATCAGCAGCTTTGACCCAGGGGGGTCAGTTCACCCTACATGTTACCCACAACGTTGCGACCCGAACCAAGAACACAGCACATGAAAGCCCAGGGGCTATCCGGGTATGAGATTCTTTTAACAGCTCCGAATGCCACCATCAAATGATGCAACACGGTCAACCCAGCAGCCTGCATGGCCACAGAAGAAGATGGAGAAGAACACCACTCTTGTCTTGACTACATCGCCAGTAAAACTAAACCAGGTCCTGACCTCCAGGATACACCACTCACTGGTGCCAAACTGGAGTTCTTTGTGAATGGTTCCTTAACAAGGATGGCTGATGCGTCTGGACTACAGTCAGGGTATGCTGTAAACTCGATCAACCAGGGTGTCATTGAACAAGGTAGATTGCCTACCGATTTCTCTGCTCAGAATACTGAACTTGTTGCACTAACTAGAGCTTGTGTTCTCGCTTCCCAGAAAGCAGTGAACATCTATATTGATTTTAGGTATGCCACAGGAGTAACCAGTCATTTTTGTATTCTCTGGATGCGGCAGGGGTTCTTAACCTCAACTGGTACACGTATCACTAACTCTTTACAGATCAGCGATTTTCACAGTGCTATTACCCGGCTCTCGCAGCTGGCCATAATCAAATGCTCCGTGCATATACGTGCTAACGACAGGGTGTCTGTAGGTAACTCCATGGCTGACAAAGCTGCAAAAGAGGCTGCACAAATGCCTTTAATTGCTACCGTAACTCGGTCTGCTACTAAAATGTCAATTTGTGTCCAGGTTACTCTGCCGACCATATCCGCGAACTACATACTTCTGTCGCCAAGGCTGAGAACGAAAACCTGGACGACAGCCGGGTGTGCAACCGGCGCCAATGGAATCCTTAGACACTGGTCTGGCAGGCCTGCTACACCTGACCACACCTCTGCCCTGTCTTTCCCGAGTGGCACATGAGGTGTTCCACACAGGTAAAAGGGGAATGATAGCTAGCATAGGAAAACTTTGGTTTGCCTCAGGGCTGTGAAGAGCATGTAAGAATATTTGCAGGGAATTCCAAATCTTTAAGGTACACAACATACAGAAAACAGGCCATGTGAAGCAATGTAAGGCACCACCCACCACAGGGTCCATTTGTACAATTACAGAAAGAATTCATTGACATGACAGAGAGTTGGTGACAAACGCTTTTGCTTGGTAATAGTTGACATGTTTTCCAGTTGGGTAGAAGCTTTTCCCATACGAAACAATGAGGCAAAAACTGTTGTGAAATGTCTAATGAAGGAGGTTATACCGAGGTTCTGTGTGCCAGAGATTCTCTCATCTGACCAAGGGACATATTAAAAAAATTAACTGACAAAAGAGCTGTGCAACGCACTAGGCATTCAACAGAAATTCTTATGTCCATGGCATCCACAAAGTGCAGGGATGGTTGAGAGAAACAAACCAATCCCTAAAAAACGTATTGTCTAAATGCTGTGCACATACAGGAATGAACTGGGTAGAATGCCGACCTCTGGCACTAATTGCACTGCGCTCCTCTCCTAGTCAGAGGGTGGGGTACACTCCACATGAGATATTGCCTGACAGACCGATGACGACTCCATTGGAGCCTCCTCCGAACAATGACTTACAATTCATGATTGATTTACTCCTGGACTATGCCACAGAGCTAACTAAAATTGTCGATCATTTGCATTCACAGATAAAGGAGGCACAAGGACCGCCTCGCCTGCCTGACACTTTCGTGCCACAGATACCAACCTGGAGACTGGGTCTACATGAAGATCTCCAGGAGAAAATGTAAGGATCCACGATGGAGTGGCCCACACCAGGTACCCCTGATGACTCACACAGCACTAGGAGTCTTGGGGAAGGATACCTGGATCCATGTCAGCCACTGCTGAACAGACCACGACTTTCCAGCACAGAAGAACATACATCAGGAGCCCAGCATGGGCTCACAGAAGGACAAAGCTGGCAAGTCAACTCAAGAGCAGGGAGAGTCGGTGACTCATCTGCTGCCTCAGTATGCTAGCTGCAATCCTGGTCTGCCTACTGGTGGAAATTCAGTGGAATTTTGGGGAACACAAAGCAACACATTTTGGGGAACACAAAGTCCAACGGGGGAAGAATAGACCTAGCAGGGACCTTAGCGGGAGGATACGACAATGTGCACGGACAAAGGTACACCTAAATTGCAATAACATCTCAGGCATGAATGCAGAGAATCTGACCCTGGGAATCCAGGGCAAACTGTATAGCAGGAGGACTGAAGTTAGCTACCTACAAGGAATGGCTGTTTTCCTCTAAAGCAGGCCTTTGTCAACACACCTTACACTCATATATTTTCCAGTCCAAATCATTAGTGAAAGTGGAGGCTCTTTCTCCTACATATTACAATTAGATGATAAGCTAGAACTCCCTCATAGGTTTTACACTGTATGCATTTTCTTCATTATTACTACCACAGGAAAAGAGCTAGTCAAGAACAGATTGCTCTCATTGGTCAAGGTATCCAAGTGCAATGGTCCAACATCAGTAGGGACCAAAGGGTCCATAGGAGAAAAGGGAGGACCACCTCTTGTCTCGTACTTGCCCCAATTCACAACCCAATTTAGACCAGAAGCGAGAAGCAGACGAACTATCTGTCCTCCATTAGTGAGCAATACAGTTTGCAGTGGGGACAGGATAGACCATATAGAATATTGGTACATCCCAGGGTCTCCTGCAACTGTAGTAAGTCTCTTATCTGCTTCACCAATATCTTCTGCCCAAATGTGTAAAACAGCTTTGTGGGACCAGGAAAAGTAGGAAGTAGTTATAGGCAACAATTGCCCAGAGGAAGCAATGATAAACCATGTGCCGGTAAGATATGAATTCAGAATTATATTCTCTGTAATTAACCCATCCACATTAAACACTGGGACTGTGTTCAAATGTACTTTTTCCACCCCTGAAGGATATCCAAAACCAGAAAATTGGGTGATATGCCCAGGCCATCAGGTGGTTTTGGTAAACTGTAACAGACCCAAGGTAACCAACACACACCTTGATTCACCCAAAGCGGCTGGCCACAATTCTCCACCTGCCTCTCTTTCTGTCCAGGACCATGCCGTTAAAGGCAGGACCAGTAACTTATATAACCAACTTGCTCCCTCTCATGCGAGAGCCATCAAGAAGGGACAATGCGTAATATGTGGGCTAATACCACAGTTCCACAGGGGTTGTGCCCCTTATGTCTATTCCAATCTCTGACTGTGACACGTGTGCCTTACTGTTTCCAAAAGTACCCAGCCGGACAGTAAATGTGGACCAAGTCCAATGGTGAAAGATAACATCGGATGCGAGGAGACATCCACCCTGTGCTACTCTTGCAAGACAGGCTGTACCGATAACTGTGACTGTCCCAAAACCTCTGATATGGTGTATACACCGAGAAGGCGCATGGTCAGTGCTCTTGGGACACTGTCACACGGTCATAGGTATGGTAGCAAAAGTTCCCACTTCTCCAACAATTACCAGATAAATTCATCCTTAAGATGTGTGAACGATGGGACAGCCACTTGACTTGCCACTGCTATCTGTAGCTGTTGCCTGTGATATAACTGCCTTGGAAGGTACTTATTGGGTGTGTGGTACTCAGGCTTATTATTTTCTACCTAATAACTGTGGATTGGCATGTCATTCCAGCAATGCGAGTCTCTGATTCTTTCCCTGTGGTTGTCAATAGTAGTCATCGGCCAACACGTGACCTATCCTGGCTGACCCATAAGCTGACCTGGGGCACTCGAAAGATGGGCATGCTATTGCCCATGTACGGTGTGATGCAGTCCTTGGATCAGGTGCGTGATTTCGCTTGGGAAGTAGAACATCTTGCTAATGTGACCGCTGGGGCCAGTAATCTGATCTCTGAGGAGCTGGGAGCTGTACACTTGCTTGCTCTCCAGAACAGTGCAGCCTTAGACTATTTGTTGGCCTCCCACGGAGGGACCTGTGCTCTGATAGGACAGGAATGCTGTACATTAATACCTAATAACAAGTTCACTGTTTCTGACCTAGTTAATGAAATTGTTAAAGTTTCCAACCAGGCCCACAATGATAACATCAAAGGACCACTTTCCTGGTTGGCTGGGCTATGGGTTCAGTATTGTTGGGTAGTCTTAGAATGGATTTGTATAATCATTATAGTCATAATGGCCATAGGCCTGTTAGCACACCTCCTACTGTGGTGGAAACGTGACTACATTGTAATCAAGAGAATGAACTGGTGATAGATCTAACTATTTTAATGCAAGATGGTAAGAATAAAAGAGTAACCCTGACGAGCCTTTACAGATAGCGATGCCTTCCTATCAAAAGGAAAGAAGCAAAGCAAAAAAGAAGAAACAGAAGAAGCAGAAGCCAAAAAAGAAGTAAGCCCCCCCTAATGTGCTGCACTCTTATATGCCTTGTTAGGCAAGTGGAGTCAGGTGTGTGATCGCTGATTGGGGACAGGTGTGTGAGTGGATGATGGTGAACAGGTGTGGCGATCTTAGCTCAGAGAGGCAAAGCCCCGCCTATGCGGAATCACGGAAGCGGGGACGTGACGCTACGTGCCAGTTGTCAGGTAGCCTTGAATACATTGTGTTACAAAAATATTCAGTTTGGCAAGACATCCCAAAGTAAAATAATTACCTACTGATACTGATCTACTGATACTGATTTACTGATGCTCCCATATACTGACTGCCTCACAAGTCCATGCTTAGGTAAATGACACACATAGTTTACCTGGAGTTGTTACGATGGTATGCATCAAACCCAGAAGGGGCCTTGGGCCAGTATGGCATAACCCACATGGTGACTATAATGATCGATCAATGGACCGCAGAGGAAGAAGAGGATCCACACTTTGTATAAATTGAACAATGATCATTTATAACCATAACAACTGTCTTGATCGTCAGTGTTTGATTCTGCTGTAACTTATTTAAAAATAACTGTAACCTCCTGATTCTTAAGAAAATCATGTATTTTAATACTGGAATAAATTAATTTGTTTGCAGAAAATGTATTAATTATATTGTGATTTATTTCTTATTACATTAGAAAGATTGTCTACTCTGTATGCTTGATCAATTACATATACTTGAAAACTTGTCTCTCTGTCTCCAAACTTATGAGGTCAGTGTCTTGTGTTCAGGGGCATGGATGAATGGAATGTCGGCTGAGCAGGGCCTTGGCTCCTTGTAGCATTGAGAGAAACAGGCCTCAGCCTGTGCCATAAAATCTGAATCTGTTTTCTAGGAAAAAGCTTTTGAACATCAGGGGGTTATTATTACCTACATCCTACCAGTGAACAGAGCTCTATTCCTTATTGGGAAGAGCCTAGTTAACTTAATTCTCCATATTGTAACTGTCCAGACTGTACATTCTGAAAATACTAATTTCGTCATCTGTACTTTTGGAAGAGAATATAAGCTTGAAACTTGGAATGCATAAGCAGAACAATCTGTCATGACATTACTCTATTGGTCTCTGTACTCATCCTCTGTCATGTTGTGATGATTGTTCCCGTGGATCCACGTAATTAAACTTGAAATAATCAACTGTTATACGAACGACTGAGAAGTTTTTATTTTCATAAATCGCGAACATTTTCCATCATCCACAATTCCCCAAAAATAATTCCCCCCATTTTCTACAAGATTAAGGTTAGGGTTGAGTTTAGATATGGCTAAAATGTATGTAAAAGTGTCTACGTAATCATTCTGAGACCAGGTTATGAGGAAAATGTTAGACTAGTTCTCAAGAACCTGTGTTGTACAACAATGATAAGAAATGGTAATCAATTTACAAGTTCCGAGTTGAAGATACTGTGAGACTCAAAGTTGAGAGGGGTGTTCACCAAAGGCTATGAAAAAGGGTACACAGATTAATATTTTACAATAACAGAATGCATTCCGCGGGTACCTCCTGTATATAGAATAAAAGATTATGGTGACGTGATTGTTGGGACCTTTTATGAACAGAAATTACTGAAAGAAATCATGTCAAAGGGTAAAACTTTTAAAGTGGAAGCAGTTCTGGATGCGATGCAGTGGGGGAGCTTTAACGGGTGCAATGGGTGAACTTCATCTTATGGTGGAAAAAATTATCACAAACAGTTTAAATTGTATTATGATTTTTTTTTCTAGATATTGTTTAGTTGATATTGACATGATGCAGTTTTTAAGTGGAGTCCCCAGGTGGCAAGCCTGGATGTAATGTTGGCTCTTGTCAGCTCATTTGTCTGCTTGTTTGCTCTGAACAGTGTACGATAGCTATCTTAAGAAAAAAACATAACAAGGGAACCTAGATATGTCTACAGAAGCATGAGAAGTATAGATCTGACGTTACAATGACAGGTGCAGCATCACAGCTTTAGACAATATTTATGATCCAGGTCCAACAGTAGCTAGCAGCAACGTTTTGTAGCTGCAGTTATAAATTGTTGTTGCCTAATAACAAGCTCTGTCCATCATGGTACTTGAAACATATGTAATTTTTGGGGAAAATTGTTTTTAATATTATCTGCTTCTGACCTTTATTTGGGAAATCAGGTAGCAATAGTAGGATTTTAGATGTGGTAGAGTGGCGGGGGCCTCCATGCCACTCCCAAGGTTCATGCCCATGGGTGAGAAAGCAATGCCCTCCCCTTCAGAAGAATAAGGATTTAGGTGTTTTTAAAACAACTGAGTGATGCTAGTTCACATATATCTGGGCAATTTTTAAATAATGAACAACATGCTGTTTTACTGCTCTGCTTGTCTTTCACGGGATTCAGCATGTTCGCCGCCGTGTTATTAACCGTGTGAACCCTTTGAACACTGCTTTTTGGATGTTTTCACAACTTTGATATTTCTGTAATAGGTATCATCAAGTGTTTTATGGCTAAAACATCAACACACTCAGCTATGTGTAAACGTGCCAAAAAAGTTTTGTTTCCAGCATAGATTTAGTTGGTTCCAATACTAACTTTACCACAAATTTAAGGTCAAACATGATAAAACATAATTTTTGACTATTTTCTGAATTCATCCGAGGACCGCAAAAAGAGGGAGTGGGGCCGCATGCAGCCCGTGGGTCGCCAGTTTCCCATGCCTGATGTAGACAGATACTACATGTCCGTGTGAGTATGGTGTGTAGATTAAGTGACAAATATACCCGTAATTTAAAAGCATTTAACTGTATTTGATATTTATAAGTTTATAAGCAACCGGCAACCATTTGTGAGAAGAGTGAAACAGAATTTAACGAGGGGGGGAGGATGGCACTGATGCTAAAATAATAATAATTATTGCTCATTAGACAGTAAGGGAGAGGTATGATGATAATGCCTCCAGAACCTGACTTTAATGCTTAAGAGAGATACTGCAATGACACACATGAAATCGCAAAAAAGAATAGAAGTAATGAAAGGAATTAGGAAATACACCATGCTGATCAAACTCGTGACAAAATTGTCATTAGCTGTAGAATAGGAAATGAAGATCAGTGTCTTAAGAATACATTATAATGAACAATGGATGTGTCTATAGAAACGGATGGGGGAAATTGATACCTGCACTGGCTCTCAATATTTGGAAGCAACGGCCCTCATTCATGAAGTGTGCGTATGATCAAATTTGACCTTAAAATTATCGTACAATCATTTCACAGACAAAGCTGGTATTCATCAATATTATCTTTGTCATATCCTTTTGATCCAAATCACTTCTAGTCAATTTAAAAAATAAGATCATGCTTGATTCGCAATAAACTCCATCATTATCACGAAAAACAAGTTACAACAACCAAAATTTGAAATATAAAATAGGTAATATAAAATAAGATGAGGAATATAACACATACAAACATACCACAGTATTAAATATTGTGTCACTACTGTAAGGTATTACTATATTTATTTATTTCACTTAATTCTGTTATTCATGTAAGGTTTGAAATGCCTTTGTGTATGTAATGTCTGTTTGTTTGGTTTTTCTTTTTCCATCTCTTTTGTCATTCTCTATTAACTTTGTCTATCTGTCTGATTCTTCATGTTCCTCTCTGTTGTCACTCTGTGAACTTTGCCTGTCTGATCCTTCTGGTTATAACATACAGTTAAGTTTAAATGTATCTAAATGTAGATATCATTAGGATTATTGTCATATGTGTTCCCCCTCTACTCTACAAATAATTGCAAAGCACATTTGTGACAGAAGGTCTGAATGGGGGCTTATCGCATTCAGACCTGCGATATGTAATGCTTTTTATTACAGTTTATAAAGGTCCAGATTCAGAGCTTTGTAATGGTATTTAAAGTTTGATAAAGTGATGGGAAAGATATGCTGCTTGAAATGTTGATAATCTGCTCTACTTATTTCTGAGAAGAGGCTTGAAAGATACATACTTGCCAGAGAGCTGGTCTTTTTTTATGCCCATTCAGCGTAGTTTGCATTTTTTACCCTCTATTACCGCCAGAGATTAACACCATTTGGCATCATTAGCACACAAATCCCTATTAGCATAAACATCCAGCCAGAACATCAGTTCTTCTACTGAGTCATCATCAAGTGTAGTATTAATTATTTAAAAAATCATACAATGTGATTTTCTGGATTTTTGTTTAAGATTCCGTCTCTCACAGTTGAAGTGTACCAATGATAAAAATTACAGACCTCTACATGCTTTGTAAGTAGGAAAACCTGCTAAATCAGCAGTGTATCAAATACTTGTTCTCCCCACTGTACAACTGGATTAGGGTAGAGAGCAAATGAAACCCTTTGATGTTATCGGATATCAAACTTTTCATTTAGCAGAGCCCAAAATGTCGCAAAACGCTGTTGAAAGTCTGTTCAGTAGATTAGGGACCGTCTTGAAAATACAATACCGTTGATTGAATGTGACAAAAAATATATATTTTAAGTTGTGTCAACCTAATAAATGCTGTCCCTGTAAAGGAAAACCATAGGTACAGACATTTTATGTAAGAAAACAATACAAATTTTCTACATATATTTTAGTTGTTAGACCTAATATATTTGATTTTATAATAGAGTGACATACATACCAACATCCATTTTGATCCTTCTTTACAATATGTTTTTATCGGCTCAAAATCCACATGAGGGACCTACAAACAAGTGTGGTCTGTGCCTTTACCTCTGTTCTGAAAGGTACACCTCTTTTATCAATATTCATTATCTGTAATTCATTTGACAAATACATGCATTATTACAACTTTATTGTTCAATTCACATCATCTATTTTTAATAGCTTCTAATCCAGGTGACATGGACTTCTAAAACCACTTGCATTTTGTTCAATGACTTTCTTTGTCAAGGGAACATGCCTTAGATTTGGGATTTTCCATTTCAGTGAATTTAAAGTAATTTATCTTTCTAAGCAACTATTTTGAATAGTTCAATATTCATATGAGTTAAGAGAAAACAAGTGTGTTGTGTTCCCTTACCTCTCTAAGGACAGGTACACCTATTGTTTTTTCCAAATTCATTGTCTGTATTTTGTTTTATTACAACTCCATTTCCTAATTCACATGAAGTGTTTTTAATAGCTTCCAATCCAGATGACATGGACCTGATGAAAGCTGCTAGGCGCAGGGATATCCTTTTTTGGAGGATTGAACCTTTAACTATTCACATCCAATTTTCAATGTGGCAGTTTGTGTCTATGGTCATTTTTGGTTGCATATGTCTGGCTTGATTTGAAGTATTCTTGTCCTTTGCGTTGTGTTGTAGGTCTCCTAACATCAACCCACTCCACAATGGGAATTACCCCATGTAGTGTGCAATAAGGAGTGTCAGGGCTTCAGGGAAGAAGAAACTTTTTTGTTCTTAGATAGAAAGGTCAGTGAATGCAGATTTTACCTGTTGTGAGACTTTTTTGAAGAGAGCAGTGAAGCGTCATCCACCAATTACTGTTTTGAGGGTTGGAGGATATTATAAAATTTCTAATGGTCCAGACGGAGAGCCATCCAATCCATCCAGAAGGTGTGGGTCTGAAATGTAAGTCCTCAAGATTTTCAGATTTTCTATTTCTTCCTGACCTGAATTTCACCTCTGCCTGGTCCAAGGATGTACAGTTTTGCAGACGGGCAAAACAGAATGTTGCAAATTCAACAAGTCCTCTGTCATTAGATTTCTTGCCTAATCTCTGTGACACAGCTTTGATGCACTGCACAAAGGTGAAGCTACTATACTTCTTTATGTCTACTATGCTGCAGTTACCTTCGTTTGTCATTACATTTGCTCAGATAGGATGAAACAGACTGCTGGTTGGAAGATATGGCAATGCTTTGCATCAAGGCCCAAAATAAGTCAAATTCGACCTTATTTGCTTTCAAGGTTGTGTGTCTTGACATTACCTACAGAAAGTACTGTAACCAAGAAGTTATGGATGGAATTGAATGGTTATTTGTTATCTTGGCTACGGGTAATGGGGGCATGTGCTTTCCATCTCCTGGTAATGGTAGAGAATAATAAAGCATTCTTTTGGATTGGTTGGTAATCTTCTTCATCACACCTCCTGTTGCATCCACATAAAGATTCACTGGCCTTTGGTGGCGGATGTGCTGAAATAATATTCCTACACTAGCTTCAGTGTACAGATGCACACAAAATGGATCTACCTGCAAAAGCTGCAAATACCCTGGAAGGCAATAGTGGCCAGTGTCACTCATTTAGTGTTTCATGTTTGTCTTGTTGAATTTTCTATGAGGGTGATTAGTTTGATGGTGACTAGGTCACTTGGTATGCAGCAGTTTACACAACGTGAGGGGCAACTGTTTGGCCTCTTCTAACACTCCACTGTAATTTAATCTTGAAATTGTGTGTCAAGGTTGTGCAGGGACTCCAAGGAGGGAGATGGAGGCAAACGCAGGGGTGCTAGGAAGTACGTTTAATTGAGCCACAAGCCAAAACAAAACCGAGTGCCCTGCACTACCAAAACAGAAACAAACTAGAACTAGGCGTACAGGCAAACATGAAATTCAGAAGAGCAACGTGTAACGGGAACTTGAACAAACAGCGACAGACAGCAAACAGCAACAATGACCCAACAAAGACTAACGAGGAGAACAGAAACAGGTGGGGGCAAAACACAGGTGAAAGAAATAAACTGATCAACTGAAACAAGAACAGGAGGGACCAAACAAGGACATGACAAACCACAGACACAAAGAAAATACGTAACGGAACAGCCCCAGCAGGCCGGGACCGTGATATTGTGAGCAATATACCGTATTTAATGTAAAGTAGGGTTTACCTTCGATTGACTTAATTAACTGTAAGATGTTTATTTCTGTCCATGTTTTGTCATTTTCAAATTCCAACCAAATGTTTTACATGTTTAAATTCCTATTTTCAAACTTTTTTTAAATGTTAATGTGTAATCTTCATGACAAAATAATCCACCAAATGTAAAACAATTGGAGAATTAGGTGTCAATACCTACCGCAATCAAAATAATCAAATCAGACAAAATAGTGGGGGTGGATGTTCCCAACTCCTCTTCAGACTGATGGGTCCTTTTCATAAAGCTAAATTGGTCAAAGTTCCAGTTCCACTCCAATGTTCACACACCAGGTCTAAATTAACAATAACTTAAAACAGGCAACCAGCAGGCTCTGGTCCTTGGAGTGTAAGAGTGGATGATCCAGGCGATGTTTCTAAATGGACAAGTATCAGAGTAAACAAATAGTAAAAAATATGTTATTAAGAATTATGTCCATGTTAATTAAGAAATACACCCTTCAGCCATAACATTATGACCACTGACAAGTGAAGGGAATAACACTGATAATCTGGTTATCATGGTACCTGTCAGTGGGCGGGATATAGTAGGCAGCATGTGAACACTCTATTCACTAAGTTGATGTTTTAGAAGCAGGAAAAACATATGGATCTGATTAACTTTGACATGAGATAAATTGTGATGGCTAAATGACTGGGTCAGAGCATTTCCAAAACTGCAGCCCCTATGGGTTTTTTCCAGTCTGCAGCGGTCAGTATCTATCAAGTGGTCCAAGGAAGGAAATGTGAATCAGCAATAGGGTCATAGGTGGCCAAGGCTCACTGATGCGCATATGGGTAGCGAAGGCTGGCCCATGTGGTCCGATTCAACAGACATGCTACTGTAGCTCAAATTGCAGATAAAGTTAGTTCCAGAATGGTTTGAGGAACACAACAAAGAATTCAAGGTGTTGACTTGACCTAAATCCAATCAAGCATATGTGGGATGTTCTGGACAAACAAGGATCTGCTGCTTAGTGCCAGATACCACGGCACACCTTCAGAGGTCGAGTGGAGTCCATGCCTCGATGGGCCAGGGCTGTTGATGGCAAAATGGAGACCAACACAATATTAACACTAGAACCGCCAGGCCTTTTTTACCCAGTTGCCAGGCCTTTTTTACCCCATTTCGCATTATTAGCATACAAATCATCCCTATTAGCATGGACATTCTCCTCCACAGAATCACCAACCAGCAAGAGCATCAGTTCATCTACTAGGTCATCATCAAACTATATAGTCTAAAACTATATGAATTACAGAATTTGTCTGTTTTAAATGGTTAATACATTTGAAAAATACAAAGGTCTCATCACACAAAAAATATGACAAAAAAATGAATACATAGAAAAAGACCATGTCCGAAATGATTTCAATGCCCATGCATAGCTCTAGCCTCATAGATTACTGGCATATCATATTTTTCTATATGTGACATGAATAAGTTATTGAAAAATGATAAGAGGTAGGAGAAAAAGAGGAGATATCCTCTTATACATTTGTAGAATATTAATCTTAAGTAAAATAAGCAGAGACATTTCAGAGAGACATTGAATATGTGTGCGATTTAGTTTCTCTTTCCCTCCTAAAAGAAGTTACATTTACATTTTCTATTAACATTTGATGAATTAGCCTACACAATAAGCTGAATCTCCTGTTGAAAAACGGTAACCCATGTGATACGTAGCCTATATCATTTGTATTACATTTTGATAATAGACTAATTGCATTTTCATTCTTCTGGGAGTATCGCGCATTCATCCAGTGATGTCATGCATTCAGCAAGAGGTGATTAGCGCATGGGTACCACTTGCGTACCAACGTTAAGTGGTGTGGGCTGTTCAATCAATCACTCAATCAAATTAGTTTTATAAGCCCTTTTAACATCAACCGTTATCACAAAGTGCTTTCACAAAACACTTGGCCTTAAACCCCAAGGAGCAAATACCAGTAGTATTGAACTTCAGTGGCTAGGAAAAACTCCCTAAGCCGAAATTTAGGAAGAAACGTAGAGAGGAACCAGGCTCAGAGGGGTGACCAGTCTTCTTCAGGCTGTGCCGGGTGAACATATTAAAAATCCAAATTGTAATAGTTAATTGTTACATGTGGGCTGAGCCCAGAGTCTATTTAAACCCAGTCCAGATCGGAGGCATGACCAGATGGACAGGGACAGATGGGGGGGGGGGGGTCAGCAGAGTGGCAGTTTAAATCGTCAGTTATCGTCTTAATCTGCAACACAACTAGGAGGACTTTGGACAGGGACAGGTCAAGCCTGTCACTAAAACGACAGAATACAGGGAAAATGTAGACCCTTCTCCCCCAGCACAATTATATAATAGCGTAAGACCTTGGTACTGAGACGGGGGGATACAGTGACACTGTGGAGTGGCCCCGGACAGGGCAAAACAGGCAGGATATCTATCCACCCACATTGCCAAGCATCAACCAAAGGGACACCCAACAACCGCAATCATCCTGAATGGGGGCCTAGTTTTGCCAGCAGAGTAAAACCCAATTGCACAATTGGTCACCGTCATGCCTCTGGGCCAGACTACACTTGATTATAGACCAGGCTGAAGAGATGAGTCTTTAATAGACACTTGAAGGTTTGCACTGAGTTTGCATTTCTAATTTTAATTGGCAAATCATTCCACAGTAGTGGATCTCTATGAGAGAATGTCCTGCCTCCGGCTGTTTGTTTAGAGATTTTAGGTACAATTAAAAGGCCTGCATCTTGTGATCTAAGGTTACATGCAGGTATATATGGCTGGATTATTTCAGTGAGCTATGTAGCAGCAGGTCCATGTATTGATTTATAGGTTAAAAATAAAACATTAAAATCAGCCCTAACCCTAACAGGCAGCCAATGTAAAGAGGCTAGTGCCGGATTAATGTCTTAAAAAAACTTGTTCTAGTTAGGATTCTAGCAGCCGTGTGCAGCACTAATTGAAGTTTAATTATTGATTTATCAGGGTAACCGAAAAAAGAGCATTGCAGTAATCTAATCTTGAAGTAACAAAACCATGGATTCGTTTTTTTGCAAGGTTTCAGGTATTTGCAATGTTTCAAAGAGATATATTTTATATAATTATCAAAGGAGAGGTCAGGGTCAAGGGTAATGCAGAGATTTCTTAAGTTTTTTTGGGATATGACCATGCAGCTGTCGAGGTTCACAATGAGATCTGCCAACAAAACTCTTTGTTTCTTGGGTCCTAAAACGAGCATTTCTGTTTTTCTTGAGTTTATAAGCAAGACATTCTCTGTTGTCCACTTCCTAATATCTGAAACACATGCTTCCAAGGTAGCTAATTTTAGGACTTCTCCATGCTTCATCAAAATATATAACTGTGTCATCAGCATAGCAGTGAAAATTAACACTGTGATTCCGGATTACATCACCAAGAGGTAGCATATATAGTGAGAACAATAAAGGGCCCAGATCCTAACCTTGAGGAACACCAAAACATACATTTGATTTGTCAGAGGATATACCATCCACACAAACAAACTGATATCTCTCAGATTAATATGATTCAAACCAGGCTAGAACATTCCCACGTAGCCCAATATGGGTTTCCAATCTCTCTAAGAGAAGGGAGTGATCAGTAGTGTCAAAAGCAGCACTAAGATCAAGAAGCAACAGGACGGATGCAGAACTTTTGTCTGAGGCCATTAGAAGGTAATTTGTTACCTTCACGATTGCAGTCTCAGTACTATGATGGGGTCTGAACTGGAGCAATTCATGTTGGCGGATTAAGTAGGAAAATGGGTTATAAAAACTGGTAAATCGTCTCTAAATCATTTTCTCTTCGTCAGTTTAGAATTCCGACAACGGAACATGGTAAAATATCCCTATTTAGGAAACGTCATGGAAGGAGGAGTGTATAACTTTCAAAATGGTTTTGTTATTATAATTACAAACTCAAGCGCCAATTGGCGTAGGCATTTGGTGGTCCTAGTGTTAAGCAGCTGGTCATAATGTTATGGCTTATCTGTGCAGCGTTGTAAAACTACATATCACTTTTTAATGAAATACAGGTAATTCATTTGTAAAAGATATTAGGTGTACCTTTCAGAAGAGAGGGAAAGGAACACACAACACTTGATTGTAGATCTCCAGGACAGATGGTCAGTGAGCTATAAAAACAGGAAAAATTGAGAAGCAATTCACAAAATTGAAAAAAGCCAATCAAGGAATGTCACAGAACAAAATGCAAGTGATTTTAGATGTTCAAGTAATCCGGATTGGAAGCTATTTTAAATAGTTCAAAGGAAATTGGTAATAGAGTTGTAATAATATATGATATTTTAAAATGCATATAATGATAAAAAACTGAATTGAGATAATGGAACACAGCACAGTCTCTGGATCTCTAACTTATATGGATAGTGAGCTATTAAAAAAGAATGGTTTTGTAAGAAAAACTGTACATTTACTGAAATCTGAAATAGCAAATATAAGGGCTATACCCGTGACAAGAAAGGTCAGTAAACAAAATGCAAGTGGATTTAGAGGTCCATGTCATCTGGATTGGAAGCTATGACTTTTTTAATGTGAATTAGGTAATGGAGTTGTAACTATGCATGGAATTTTAAAACAAAATCAAGATAATGAATTTGGGGAAAAGGAGAGGTGAACCTTTCAGAAGAGAGGTAATGGAACACAACACACTTCATTTTGGATCTCTTGAAAGATACATTTCTGTAAATTTACCAACATCTAAATTGGCCAAAGTATGGGACGTACCCTTAACAAGGACTGTCACTGAACAAATGCTAATGGTTTTAGCGGTCCATGTCATCTGAATTGGAAGCTATTAAAAATAGTTCATTTAAATTAGGCAATTGAGTTGAACATTGAAGTAGTAAATGTAGTGTATATTCCATTCAAAAAGGGGGACCAGAGGGTGTGTGCCAATTATAGAAGTATTAATCTACTCAGCCTCCCTGGGAAAGTCTACTCAAAGGTGCTAGAAAGGAGGGTTCCGTAGAACCTCAGATTGAAGAGGAACATGGCGGATTCTGTCCTGGTCATAGAACAACCGACCAGCTCTTTACTCTTGCAAGGATCCTGGAGGTTGCCTGGGAATATGCCCATCCAGTCTACATTGTGGACCTGGAGAAGGCGTAAGCCCCAGGTCCCCTGGAGATACTGTGGGAGGTGCTGCAGGAGTATTGGGTGAGGAGGTTTGCAGCCGAGTGCGAAGCAGTTGGGATGAGGATTAGTACCTCTAAATCTGAGGCCATGGTTCTCTGCAGGAAACCGATGGAGTGCCTCCTCCGGGTAGGGAATTTATCCCAAGTGAAAGAGTTCCAAGTATCTCGGGGTCATGTTTGTTGAGGGAAAAATGGCCGGAAGTCCGGGCGGCGGGAGTGGTATTGCATTCGCTTTACCACACTGTTGTGACGAAAAGAGAGCTTTATGATTGCATTGATGTGGCCATGTTTGATGTTTTACACTGATTGATTAACACCCCAGACAAGTGTCATAACAGGTGGGTTATGACACTTGTCCTGAAGCCCCATCTTAAGTTAATACAGCCCTAAACACAGCATAAAAACAGACAGACCGCCTGTGACTATCAAGCAGTCGGCAGACTTTATGAAACCTGTCTCAAGAATACAACCAACCGGAGTTTGAAGAACCCAAGATTGAGGACTGGCTGTGTGATGCCTTGGATGACAAAACTGAACCCATCTGCGGTAACACAGACCCCGAAAGCTCAATTTCACTGGCATACCCAACAAGAACCTAAACATGGCTTGATAGATTTGGTGATCAGCTAGGACCTCTTAATCTGTCATACCTTTCAAATGCTGAAAAGAGATATCGAAAATGGAGAAACAGCTTGCACCACAAGTTTTAAAGATCCTCAAAGCAACATTGGGTATGATTCTGGAAAATGTTGTTGCGGCTATTCTCCACAAAGCATGCAACAGATATGAAGTGGCCCACTCAAGCCAGAGAAGACATTCTTCTCTTGATCTGACTGATCATTTTTTTGAGATCCATTATAATGATATTGGGGAGTTCTAAGACAGCGACTAAAACATTTGTTGACGCTCAACGCTTTGAATGCACTGGGGTTTCATGCACCAGTGACCAATGTTAACATGGCCGCCAAGAACTTTCTGCATGAGCTCCAGTCGGAGCAGAACGTCACACAAAGACTGAGTGAGAAAAGGGATGGATACATTTAATGAGGAAGCTGTAAGTTCCTCATGCCCATATTCTATCAACATAACCCCCATACTCTCCCTGGGATGTGTATATTGATTGATATGTTGGAGGTTCTACTTCTGGACAGCAGCTGTAACAGAGAATAAATTAAATGTATGAACACACATGAAAGCCAGGTATGAACAAGGACTGGTTCCCTTGTGGGAAAATACATTTAGGAAAAAGCCTTTGAAATTGTACAAATTTAATCACCGTATAAAGTTATTTTTAATCAGCGTTAGTGAGCACATGGTAGTTTTAATGTAGTATATTGGTTATCATTCAAAATGGCATATATGGTGGATTTCTGGAATCTACTCTAGGTGATCAATACCATTAACAGACAAGAGTATAATAAATCAGAAGTAACTAAAGAGCCCTATCAAGCCTGGGCACAAACTGAGGTCATAGTGCAGAAGTACTGCACCATGTCCTTGCTATAACATTACTATATTACAGTAGTATTACTGTGTCTGGTGGTTGGTAAAGGGGATGTCCATGAGATAAGAAACAATAAAAAAATCCATCTAATATTAAAATATCACAATTATGCAATTGTTATTTTTAAAGTGGGCACATCACAGCGATCCCAAGGATTTTAACATCACTCCCCTTAACACGTACATTTTTTGTGACTTTTTGGGTGGCTGAGGAAATGTCTCTTTTCATTCTAGATCAAACCATTTCCACAGGAGTTGAAATAAAGCCCTGATAAGTTATATTAAGGCTCCAACTAATACCATTTTAGATTAACATAAATTGTCATTAACTTTCTGTTTACTTGTGCATCACATATTTATACTAGGTCAAACTAAATCATTCAAGCAAATGTAATTACTGGAGCTTTTTCCAGAAAATGGCTCTCCAATCTGTCAGCAACCATTGCTTGAATATTTTGAATGGTTACAGAGACACACATGATCTCGGAAATAACTTTACTGCGCATAGCCAGCTAAATACAGATGTACATAGTTGAAATAAAACATGTCACAAAATGTGTAATTATATCTAATTAACTTAGTTACACAAGTTATTGTAACATACAAAAAGTAAAGTAACAACACTTGCCTTAATGAACTTTGAAGAGTGAAAATGAGAATGATGTTCCAGTCCTCCAGTAGTGTTGGCTCAACACTTTACTGGGACACTTATGGCTGATAATGCTGTAGACTTCTACAGTACCCCTGACCCCAATAGTTCGATTCCACAGACTTGCACAGCAAGAAGCTACAATTGGCTTGACCAGTTTGGTGATCAGCTATGACCGCTTAATCTGACATACTTTTCAAATGCTTACAAGAGTTATCACAAAATGGGCAAATGCCTTGCACCACATGTTTTACAGCTCATCAAAGCAGCATTGGGTATGATTCTGGAAAAAGTTGTTGTGGCTATTCTCACCAAAACATGCATCGGATGTGAAGTGGACGACCCGAGCCAGAGAAGACATTCTTGTTTTTAACCGACATTCTTGTTTTTTGAGACCCATTATGATGACATTGTGGAGACAGTATTAACACTGCAATAAAAAAATGTGTTGATCAAGGATTTGAAAGCACTGTGGTTTCATGCACTGCCGACCAATGTACACGTGGCCGCTGAGAACTTTTCGCATGAGCTCAATTTGAAGGCCGAACATCACACATAGACTGAGTGAGAACAGGGATGAATACATGGATACATTTAATGAGGAAGCTGTATGCAACGCAGTAGCGTCTTGGTGTGATGAAAGCAAAGAGTCTGCTGTCTAAGGATGGGTAACTTCAGTTAACATGTTTACATGTATCTAAACAAATCCTATGTGGGTTTAGCGATTAAACAGTTGATGCATGATGCTATGCAGAGCAGTATTGATGTTGGTAGACCTTTTAATAACCAAGACCATGTCAGTATAAAATGTTTTAATAATCTGAACAAACATATGAAAACAGTCAGGAACACAATGACTGGCCGCAATTGTTGCCAAACGGTGTTATAGGCAAATGTCTGGCTGCACACCCAGAATACATATACGCTACACAGACCTGTAGCTATACACTTTCACAGAAATATAGTTATTGTTCATGATATAAATTCACAATTTCAGTTGGAATTGAATGACATGAGTGCTTATAGCGTGGAAAACGATAACATGATTTATTTGTTAACATGCATAGATGTGTTAATAAAATACGCATGGATTCGTGTGCTGATACATACAGTAAAAGCGCTATAGAGGTAAAGCGAGCATTTGAAGACATTAAAAGAATGAAGAACACCACAAAAAGTTCACGCGGTCAAGGGGAGTTTTATTATTCACATTTTGAAATGTTATTGAAGAAGCACAACATAAAACGTTTTTGCTACAGGAAATTATGTCAAAGCGAGTATTGTTGAGAGATATAATAAAACCATTAAGTCACGATTGTGGCGGAATCTCACAGCTGCTGACACTATGTTGAGGCTATTCAAGACTTATGGAGTTTATGGTAACAACCATACCTACCATCAGTCTATTAAGATGAAGCATGGTGATGTTTGTGCAGAAAACGTGAGAACAGGTTCTCAAGATCCTGTATTGTACAACAATGATGAGAAATGGTACACAAAGTTGCAAGTCCCGAGTTGGAGATACTGTGAGATACTTAAAGTTGAAAGGGGCATTTACCAAAGGCTATGAAAAAGGGTACATAGATGAGTATTTTACAATAACAGAATGCATTCTGTGGGTACCTCCTGTATATAGAATAAAAGATAACGATGGTGAAGTTGGGACCTTTTATGGGCAGGTGTTATTGAAAATAATCGTGTCTAAGGATACAACTTTTAAAGTGAAAGCACTCCTGGATGAGAAAGTAGAGAAGAGGAAGAAAATCTGTCCTGTGAAATGGTTTGATTGGCCTAAGAAATTCAAGAGCTGGATAACATCGGACTAAGTCCTAGACCTAGAAACTGGATAAAACACTAGAATTTCTAGGACCATGTCGTTTACATCGACTGCAATCAGCATCGGTGACGATGGTTTCTACATAACGTTGCCCAGTAACTCGTCGAGACAAAACAATTTGAGTTCAAGCAATACCACAACATTTGCAAAAGGTATCAATTTGAAAGGTGATTGGGAAGTGTCTATGATAGAATTTCAATACCTGCATATATGGAAGACTTTAACATGGGGTGAAAACACAAAACAACTTGGAAGTATGAACACAACACCGGTTATTACAATGGCATGGTAAAAAAGTGTTGATCTCTAGTGGGAGAGATCAACACTTATATAAAACCCCATGGCGTATGGGCGGGGTATGATGAATTACAAATTGAATGTTTCTAAAAGGCAAGCCCAATTTTTGTTTGAAATTAAGTGCAAAGTTGAAACAGATATTAGGCTTAAAACCAGGCGAACAGTGTTACATCCCATGGTATGGATCATTCCCCTCAGATATTCTGGCAGGGTTTAACACCCTATTTACAGTGGGGAGAACAAGCATTTGATACACTGCTGATTTAGCAGGTTTTCCTGCTTACAAAGCATGTAGAGGTCTGTAATTTTTAGCATAGGTACACTTCAACTGCAAGAGACGGAATAAAAAATATTATAAAATCCTGAAAGTCACATTGTATGATTTTTAAATAATTAATTTGTATTTTATTGCATGCCATAAGTATTTGATACATCAGAAAAGCAGAACTTAATATTTGGCACAGAAACCTTTATTTGCAATTACAGAGATCATACGTGTCCTGTAGTTCTTGACCAGGTTTGCACACTCTGCAGCAGGGATTTTGGGCCACTCCTCCATACAGACCTTGCCGAAATCCTTCAGGTTTCGGGGCTGTCGCTGGGCAATACGGACTTTCAGCTCCCTCCAAAGATCTTCTATTGTGTTCAGGTCTGGAGACTGGCTAGGCCACTCCAAGACCTTGAGATGCTTCTTACTGAGCCACTCCTTAGTTGTCCTGGTTGTGTGTTTCAGGTTGTTGTCATGCTGGAAGACCCAGCCACGACCCATCTTCAATGCTCTTACTGAGGGAAGGAGGTTGTTGGCCAAGATCTCGCCAAACATGGCCCCATCCATCCTCCCCTCAATATGGTGCAGTCGTCCTGTCCCCTTTGCAGAAAAGCATCCCCAAATAATGATGTTTCCACCTCCATGCTTCATGGTTGGGATGGTGTTCTTGGGGTTGTACTCATCCTTCTTCCTCCAAACACGGCGAGTGGAGTTTAGACCAAAAAGCTCTATTTTTGTCTCATCTGCAGGATTTTAATCCATGACGGCGTAATGTGTTACTAATAGTTTTCTTTGAGACTGTGGTCCCAGCTCTCTTCAGGTCATTGACCAGGACCTGCCGTATATTTCTGGGCTGATCCCTCACCTTCCTCATGATCATTGATGCCCCACAAGGTGAGATCTTGCATGACCGAGGGAGATCGAACTTCTTCCATTTTCTAATAATTGCGCCAACAGTTGTTGCCTTCTCACCAAGCTGCTTGCCTTTTGTGTGTTCTTTCTCTATCTAATTACAAGAGATCTGAGTTATAAAGATGCTATGTCTTTTTATATTGACGATTTATGAAAAATGAAGTGCTAGTCTCAAAGTTTGTAGCTAAAATGTACCAGAGTAAGCGGGATAAACAAATGTTTAATTGCTTACAACATGCTCAATCTTGTGAATCGTTTCATTTGTGTCATGGTTGTTGAAGAAATCGACGTGTAAACCAAATGTATGTGTGCTTTATTTTTTCAAAAATAAAAACAATCGTAAAACCACATTAATGTTTCATAGTATTGTTCATTCAAGATATATTCAAAGCAAAACACACACTTTGACAATAAATCACAAATTATCCAAAGAGCATAAAAATAACACATTCAAATGGAAGCCATTTTGTGGGGTCTATGGTAGGGGATACAAAGAAACCTGTGGTTGGTTGATAACTAGTTGCTCGGTAAGTGGCTAAATGATCCAGTGTATCACCAGATGTTTGTTTATAAATATTGACTTTATGCCTTACAAGCACATTTGGAATAGTTGTAAACACCCCCCACCCCAATGGCCTTATAGCATCAGCAAATGTATTGGTTGCTGTCACGCTTTTAACCGGATCCAACAGGTGCTAACCCTTGATTATCTCTCCTTTGAAAATGAATTCACTGTTTGAAGTCTATGATGTCAAATCTTTAGCATTCAACATTATTCTTAGATATTCAAAATAAGTAAAATTGCCTAGAGTATTTTCTTTGCACTGGAATGTATCTTTGAATAAGGCAGCCACTCTTCCTTTCCTACCATTACGACACGTATTCATTCATATAGCCAAATTTTTCAGGTGCTCTCTCGTTAAGAATAGTAGCACTACTATCTTCAGTTAGCCACGTTTCACAGAGAAACATAAAATCTAGGTTCTAGGATATTATAATGTAATTTACCAAGAATGATTTGTTGGCAAGAGATCTGAAATTAAGTTAAGCCAGCTTAATAGATATAATAGGGATTTCTGGGCTAGTAGGTTGACGTGTTACAGTTAACAGATTAGACAAGTTTACTTTATAAGTTGCATGGACATGATTCCTTCTATACTAGGTCATAGCTTGAACTCAAAACAGTCGGCATTGCTATTTTCAATATAGCAGGGACCCAAAGCGCATCATTGACTAAATTCTGTGCTTTGTGGAAATATAGGACAAGGTTGTTGACGATGTGGCGGTTGTCAAAGCAATCGTTTTAAATGGGGGGAGGGGTGGGGCATAGGGAGTGTGGTGAAGGTGGAGAGGGTGAGTGTGGTGGGAGGAGAGTGTGGTAGAGGGGATGATGGGAGTAGTTGTGCCCCCATTTGGGATAAGGACAACTTCTCAAAGCATTGGGTGATTTTAGTTAGGTCAGGAGAGGGGGGGTGGATACTTTGTTTATGAGTTCTGTCCTTCATGCTCATCTTGTTTGGACATGGCATTCCAAGAGCGTGACTTATGTTGGCACCAAGCATCCCATGATGTTTGGGTGAACCCCATCAGGTCTAAAGCGGTCTTTGCAGTACCAAAAAATATAGAAATTTTATATTTTGCCGATGTCAGCTACGTATTCAGCCCAAGGAGTCTGTTAAAAGATTAAACTCCTTTCCCCAAGGTTCGAATAGGGCCTGAGATTAAAAGGAAAAAAAAGACCTACAAGTGTTGTTTTTAGGCATTGGAAACCTGTGGTGAGGTCACGCAAGACTTGTGTTGACACTGAGAGATGTGTTCTTAGTCTTAGCTCAGAGACTCCAAAGAAGATACAAAATCTTCCCTGTTGTGATGGGAAGTGCTTACTAGACAGAGTAGTAAGTGACATATGTGTAAAGTCCTAATATAGGCCACTCTTTAGTGCAAAGCTTCAGTACTCATCTATGAGTCCTTGTTATTTGGATAGCAAGTTGACACGTATTGAGTAATGATTTAAATATTGTAAGGGGATGTAAAGAAAATTACATCTTTAATTGAATAAACAACATTAGACAGAGAGGGGACTGCAGCGCGGACTAATGTTCCCATTCACGAATTGTCTGAAGACATAAAAAAAGCTTGAAATTAGATGACTGTTGCCAAGAGATAATAAAAAATATGCCATCTTTCCAGAAGTTATTGCATTTTTTTTATATACAGAAAATATGGGAAGAATTTCAAAGAATGCCTGATGATTTACAGAAACTATGTTGGTCGTTGATTATGTTATCAGAAAATCAAAAATGGAATGATAAACTCCTCAAAGATGATCTTGAAGATCTTTGAAGGAGAAATAATGTGTTTGGGCATTGGCTAAACAAATGGCTGAACTGGACAAGTTGAAAAAGGACTTGAAAAGATTAAATAGTAACTGCAAATGTTGAATGCAGGAAAAAACATCTAAAGACATTCAAAGCCCATTGAAAAAGAAAACAGGATTATGTCACTATTGTGGAATGCCTGGACATTGGCAGAATGAATGTCACAAGAAGAACCAAAGGAAAAAGACAGGATACATAGACAGTTGGAACATAAGACATTCTGCGAGATATTCATGTGAAATTATGACAAAAAGGGTGAAAACAGCCAAAGCAAGTTTATTCCCCTTAAAATTCGAGGTTGTATCTTAAATGCTGAATTTAGTTTGGATGAATAATATAGTTTTTTTTGTTTGTATTTTACAAATTGACTAATGAACAAATAGGGTATTGACATAATAATGTTTAAGGCCTACATTGAGTGTCGCCATTCGCCAAGTTTTCTTAATTTCCACCCTAATCAAACATATTTTCACAAACTGTACCAGAGATGGGTAGGAAAATAAATCTGAACCTTCAGTTAATCAAATTTAATCAATAAAATATATTTTATAAAGCCCTTTGACACTGTAGATCATAGAGCACTTGGCTAGAAAGAAAAATTGGCTAGGACTTTCCGGGACAGTCCTTGATTGGTTCCGATCTTATCTAGATGGCCGGAGTTACTTTGTCATCATTGGTAATCACGAATCTGATAGGGTGGCTATGACATGCGGAGTTCCACAGGGATCAGTTCTCGGACCGCTTCTGTTCAATCTCTATATGCTACCTCTGGGCCAAATTCTACAGAACAACAACATATACTACCGCAGCTATGCCGATGATACTCAAATATATATGGCTCTCGAACCGTATGACAAGAGCTCAATAGACTCTATTTGTCACTGTATAGAGCACATAAATACATGAATAAACCAAAACTGTCTACAAATGAACCAAGATAAAACTGAGACTACTGTGTTTGGCAACAAAAATAAAAGAACAAGTATTAATAAAGAGCTGGATTCTCTGGCCGTTAAACCAAGGATCAAGTCCGTAATCTTGGTGTTCTGATAGACTCAGACCTCACATTTAACAGTCATATCAAATCGGTCACCAAAACAGCATTCTATCATCTGAAAAAAGCCTGCTGTCCCAAAAAGACTAAGAGAAGCTCATCCATGCTTTTATCTCTAGTAGGGTTGACTACTGTAATGGCCTCATAACTGGACTCCCCAAAAAGAGTGTAAAACAGCTCCAGGTCTTTCAGATTGCAGCTGCTATAATGTTAACCACGACCAAAAGGACAGAGCACATCACTACAATTCTTAAATCTTTGCATTGGCTTCCAGTCAGTTACAGAATAGACTTTAAAGAGGTGCTTCTAGTTTATAAATCTCTGAATGGTTTAGGACCCGAATACATTTCTGATATGTTTGAAGAATATAAACCAAGCAGGGTTTTTAGATCCATGGACTCAGGTCAGCTAGTAGAGACCAGAGTCCAAACGAAACACGGAGAAGCTGCAATTAGCAGTTATGCTGTACAGAACTGGAATAAGCTACCAGAAGATCTTAGACGTTTACCATACGTGTCCATTTTTAAATCCAGGCTAAAAACACTTATTTTTTCACATGCCTATGACTGAGCTCTTAAACTTAACCACACTGTGAGCCTTAAGCTTTCTATGTTTTTATAACAGCACTGTTTAGTCTGTTTTTATATTCTGTTTCTATTTTCTTATTCTGTGTTTTATTTTTATGTTGTATTTAAATTTCTCTTCTTGATTTATTTTGTTATTAAATATATATCTTGCTATATTTTACCAATTTTAATGCAAGTTCTGGTGCTATCAGAGGAATAACCTCTGTGTAAATGTAATAATATGCTGATGATGGATCTGACTGTTTTGATTCTATTGCATTATTTCTATTTTCTCTGTAAAGCACATTGAATGGCATCTATGTATGAATTGTGCTATATAAATAAACTTGCTTGCTATGACTGTCATATGGGTAACACACAACAATTCCTATCAATGGTCCTTTGTTAAGAGTTAGTCAGCACATATGCGTTGTGTTAAGTTTCTCATGCTCAATTCCTCTCAACTGGTTTTCAGACTCTGCACATAATCTACATAAGGGAAACAGCTTACCGCCAACCCTGTGCGGTAAAACTGGGTTATAAAAGCTTTTTGGCGGAAACACCGTAGCCTTTAAAATACGAAAGTATGTGTCTAGTGGTTTGAAGTCTCCAAAGATGATGTTTGGATGCCCAACCGGTTAAGTCTTTGTCTGGTTGCAGAATGGGTAAGGACTACAAATATTGTTATACAGTAATCCCTCGTTTATCGCGGGGGTTACGTTCCGAAAATGACCCGCGATAAGTGAAATCCGCGAAATAGAAAACTTTTTTTTTTTTTACAATTAGCAACTATTACATGTATACAAATACAGTGACTCACGTGTAGGCCGTTTCGTCGACATTATGGGTTTAGGAGATGTTCGAAATTACAAGATAATTTGGCCAATTTAATGTAAATTTGCCAAGCTGTTTTATGTACGTACACATAACTGCACGAGACGACAAAATGATAGCACAATTCGTAGCATGTTTTGATACAAGAAGCGGGAGTGAGTTTTTAGCGAATCAGAATGCAGAGCATAATGCACCAAAAAAAAAAAAAAAGCATTATAAAAATCCGCGAAATAGCGAATCCGCGATAAGTGAACCGCGAAGTGGCGAGGGATCACTGTACTGAAAAGCCTTTCGTTCTTAAGCAGTAAACTTCAAAGTAATTGCATTGATACGACCACCGAAAAGAGCATCCCAGGGGTCAAGGCACTCTGGAGCATCAAAGGTTTTCAAGAAAACTTGGACAGCTGTGGATGTGTTTTTAAGCTGATTCCAATCACACTCCCATATGTATTGAACATGTACGTTGGGTTGTTCTTTTAAAGCCTCAAGCTTTGTCAGCCACTGTTGGTGCATCAACCCGTTTTGAATCTTTGCTACCGGGTTGGTGCTTGTTGAACAATGACACTTTGTGTGACCATGCCAGAAGCAGCCTAGAAATTCAAAGACTGTTTACACACCATCGCGTTTAGCATATCCATCAACATAGGAGGCCACATATTCAAGCCATTGGATAAAGCTGTTTGAGAATGTCTTCTGACAACGAATGTAGTTGTCTGAGGGGACCAATGCAATTGTGTCCTCGATGTGGAATCTGTTGCAAAAGACTTTCATGCATGCCAAAGCAATTGGAATTGACCGGAATTGGCCAACACCACCACACTCCATGAACTCAAGACTGAAGAGCATACAACCCTCTCTCAAGATGACCACATCATTCACACAGTAAGCCTTAATTTCATCCTACATGACAAAGGGGTCTGCGAAAACAGTTTTGTACCATTGCAAAATCTCATATTTTTATTTGGCCATCATGGTATTCAAACCATTGTAATGTGCTTCCGGATGGGGGCCAACATAGTTGTCATTCTCCTTGATGTTAAACTTTTAAGTTTTAAGTTAAAACCCATAGCACGTGGCAAGGCCGCCAGCGTCATCGGTAGGAAGCAATGACTATCAATGTATCTCTGATTGAATGTGCTGTCTGTAAAAATCATGAGCTTGCTACCGTTAGCAATAAGTTTCATGCCAATACCATTGTTAGGAAGGTACTGCATCAAGATGTAACCATCGAAACCTTCAGAGTTGTGTGCTATAAATGTGTAGTCAGTATATTTTGGTTGCCTAAACTTTTGGTAAAAATCTGCAAAACATCCATCCCCGGCCAAACACTGATGAAACACTGATGATTCATTTCAACAGACAGATCCACGTTACAGTTGGGACACATGTTAGCTGTGTATTTGTACGCTTTATAGTTGGTACTACTTACTTTGTAATGACAGCTGCAATCAACACAGTATTTCTTCTGATCACACCTGTTAACACAAAGACCCACATCATTGTGGTGCTTCAAGCCTTTATGCTGTCTATAACAAAATACAGAATAACATATTCGCTTACTGTCCGGGCACTGCTTGGTGTTACGCTGTTTTGAAACATGGTAAAGTGAACATTCCGTGTTCGATGAAAGAAAAAAATGTCACCCTTTCATTTCTTCAAATCAAACAACATCCATGAATGCCACACAATTACCTAAATCAGCCTCCGTATGTAGCTCACGACCACTTACCAGGGCCTCAGCATGTGTACTTTGGGTTCAACATACCCATCAAACAAATGGAAACACATGTAGAATCATTATTCACAGCCACATATAAATGCCTTCTTATTTTATTGATAATCTGCTCTATCAACAGTGTTTGAGCTTAACAACGCATTACGTTGTATAAATCTAACATTGCCATCATTGCAATGAGTTTGCATCAGAGAGCGTGAAGCAGAGTCAACAAGATCATGTGAAAAACAGGAACTACTATTCTCAGTTAGCAAAACTTGCATCTGAGAACAATTTTAACAAAGTAAACTCATTGTCCTCGGGTCCACCGAGGACTGGCTGCCAATGACGCCGCCCGCCACGGAGGACTGGTCGCCTGCGCCGCCGCCTGCCACAGAGGACTGGCCGCCTGCCATAGAGGACTGGCCCCCTACTGTCCCGGCCGCTCCGCCGCCGCCTGAGCCAGCGGCGCCCCCTTCTGTCCCGGCCGAGCCGCCTCTGCTGCCCAGCCCACCTGCCCCCCTTGGTTGTCCCGTGTCTTGCGTTCAGGAGCCCAAGCCTTGGGGGGGGGGGGGGTACTGTCACATCCTGGCTATGCCCCTAGCCATCTTTGCACTGGCTTGGGCCATAGTCAGGACGGGACTAGAAGAGATGCCTCTAGGCATCTCTATGTGATTGGGTCTCCCCAATTGGAGGCAGGTGTGGATTGTTGCCTCCAATTGGGGAACCTATTTAAGTTGATGGTTTGCCCACACTGGTGTGGTTCATTTTGGATTTGTCAGCCGTAGGCTATGCTACCCAATCACTGGAGCTGCTTTAAGTTTGTTTTGTTTCTGTTCTTAATAAAACATGGAATAAATTAATCCGTTCGCCTCAGCGTTTGTGTCCTTCAACCAGCACTGTTACACAATTGGGTACTTGGCAGTGATTGAGAGTAGCACTTGAGCGTGTCCAAGTTCAAGTGAGTTCAAACACTCACTTTCTAAACAAATAATGATGCAGATAACATATTCAAACAATAACACACATCACTGACCCCCCATAAGACAGAACTCATCTTTACCGCGGACCACCTTAACCTTTATGTCAAAGCTGTTAAACATGAGTTTCTCTTGAAAGAAGATATAACTACGAACGGGCCGACCATTTCAGATGTACTATATGCTGAATAGGCAGCCCTTTTCGTGAGTCCATTGTTCTTGCCTGCAGGGTCTGTGACATCCGTATGACATGCGGCGTCTTTGTAAAACAAACCAGCGGAAAACTGTCTTTAATGAAACACATCCGTATTTCAGAATGCTCTTTAAAATGGTTCTGTTGGGGTATTTGTTGCTACTCTGGCTAATTAAACGGTCACCCAAGGAACACTCCACTTGTGAAAATAGGGTGGCTATCGGGTAGTTGATATCCCCAACACGTGCTCCAGCATCAATATTAGTTCCATTTAGTGACTTTTACACATAGTTACAACAAAGTATTGTTTAGACCTGCAATAAAGAACTCCAGAAGGACTGCGTCAACATTGTTGATAGGGTCGATATTTCAATGTATGCATTTTTCCCCACAGATGTGTGTGAAAGGAACTGTGAATAAATCCAACTCTGTTTTTATACATTCACCAGACATACGGGGTACGAGTGCCATCTTCCTAAAATGTGTTCTTAATCAAACTTTCAGTTTTCCCTTTGTGTGTCCTCTGAGCTGTATGTTTTCTTTTAACCGTGGCTCTTGTTTTTGTCGCATTCCTGTGATTTTTACTTTTGGTAGGCTCCTACTGGGTGGTCTCTTTTTAACACCTTGAGTCATAACCATCTAGCTTGATGGTTGCAATCATCTTACCCACTATGAATGAAACCAGCTGATTCTGATAAAGCTTTACTTCCATACAGATCTCATCAAACTGACTCTTACTAAGAGGTACCTAATGTGAAAAGTATGAGCATGTACAGCACTCAATACTTCGTCGGGGCCCCTTTTGCCTGAATTACTGCAGCAATGCAGCGTGGCATGGAGTCGATCAGTCTGTGGCTGGCACTGCTCAGGTGTTATGAGAGCCCAGGTTGCTCTGATAGTGGCTTTCATCTCTTCTGCATTGTTGGGTCTGGCGTATCGCATCTTTCTCTTCACAATACCCCATAGATTTTCTATAGGGTTAAGGTCAGGTGAGTTTCCTGGCCAATTAAGAACAGGGATACCATGGTCCTTAAAACCCTCCCAGGTCCAGGCTGTTTTAGGCCGGATTTCACTACTTGCACATTTTGGGTCCTAGAATCATTTCTGTAACAGAAATCATCTATTGTGAGTGCTTATGGTGATCACAACCCCTTTGGCTAAATAAAAATAAAATAAAAATGTGGACACTATTTTGAAACCTCATCTCTTAGAATGCCAAAAAAAGTTTTACGACACACATTTCTGCAATAGTGTATGCTCATTTATTTTTATAATATGTATGAAGATTTGTGAGTGTTATTTTCTGATATTTCCATGACTTTATAGTGATATTACTGTGTTTTAGGTTGAAATAAATGAATAAAATAAATAATAGAAGGTCAAAAATATAGGCACCCCAATAAAAGTCAGTTCTTCTACCTAGAAATAAACCCTTATAAAATCATTTAGAAAGACATTATATTCCTCCTTTTATACCGCAATACACCTAACGGCCACTAGAGGGAAGCACGAGATCGGCATTTTGCAGTTATATACATAGTAAATTACTTTTTATTCAATCCATACGTCATACGTTTTTTTCAAGAAAACCAATAACATCCCCATACCATGTAGAAAGAATAATATTTTTACATAATTTTTTAAAATACAAACGATGATGTGGGATACCATTGTTCATAAATAGCGTTGTACTTCATATGTGGATGGTTCACATTTTGGTGCAACCTGGTGTTTTTCTTACGTAGGCTGTGATGCACTACGTAGGTAAACAAACCTTACGCCAATCGCTACATTGGAATTAGCCGCTAACCGGTAAGTAAAATATAATAATCATTCGGTATCAATACACTTACAAGTCATCATCCGCAGATCCGCGGAGGCTGCACAACGAGGGTTAAACCAGGTACTGGTAGCTTTGGCACTGTGTGCAGGTGCCAAGTCCTGTTGGGAAATGAATTCTGCATCTCCATAAAGTTGGTCAGTAGCAGGAAGCATGAAGTGCCTTAAAACTTCCTGGTAGACGACTGTGTTGACCTTGGACCTCAAAGTGGACCAAACCATCACTGACTGTGGAACCTTTACACTTGACTTCAAGCAATGTGGATTCTCTACCTCTCCTCTCTTCCTCCAGACTCTGGGACCTTGATTTCCAAAGGAAATGCTAAATTTACCTTCATCAGCTAACATAACTTTTGACCACTCAGCAGCAGTCCAGTCCTTTTTGTCTTCAGCCCAGACGAGACACTTCTGACGCTGTGTCTTGTTCAAGAGTGGCTTGACACAAGGAATGCAACAGCTGAAACCCATATCTTGCATAGGTCTGTGCATGGTTATTCTTGAAGCACTGACACCAGCTGCAGTCCACTCTTTTTGAATCTCCCCCACATTTTTGAATGGGTTTTGTTTCACAATCCTCTCCAGGGTGTGGTTATCCCTATTGCTTGTACACTTTTTTCTACCACATCTTTTCCTTCCCTTCTCCTCTCTATTAATGTGCTTGGAAACAGAGCTCTGTGAACAGCCGGCCTCTTTAGCAATGACCTTCTGTGTCTTGCCCTCCTTGTGCAAGGTGTCAATGGTCTTCTTTTGGACATCTGTCAAGTCAGAAGTCTTCACCATGATTGTGTAGCCTACAGAACTAAAGAAAGGCGTTTGCAGGTGTTTTGAGTTAATTAGCTGATTAGAGTGTGGCACCAGGCTTGTCTTCAATATTGAACCCATTCACAATATTCAAATTTTCTGAGATACTGATTTGGGGGTTTTCATTAGTTGTCAATTATAATCATCAAAATTAAAAGGAATGAACACTTGAAATATATCAGTCTGTGTGGAATGACTGTATACATTATACAAGTATCACTTTTTTACTGAAATAAATCAACTTTATGTGACCAGCACTTGTTAATGTTGATCTCTGCCACTAGTTTCCCATGCCGTTGTAATAACTGGTGTTGATTTCATACTTCCAAGTTTTCTTGTGTTCCGAGTCTTGTAGTTCAAATGAGTTTTCACCCCATGTAAAAGTCTTCCACGTGTGCGGATATTGGAATTCTATCAAATATACTTCCCAATGACCTTTGAAATCTAATTCTTTGGCACATTTTTGTGGTATTGCTCGAACTTGAATTGTTTGGATAGACCCCCCCTGATTGACACGCTCCACCTGCCCGTTGGATTGGGGGTGGTAGCCCGAGGTCAGGCTGACCGAGACCCCCAAACGCTGCATAAAAGCCTTCCAAACCCTAGAGGTGAACTGGGGGCCCCGGTCACACACTATGTCCTTGGGCACCCCATAGTGCCGGAAAACATGGGTGAATAGGGCTTCCGCGGTCTGTAGGGCCGTGGGAAGGCTGGGCAGAGGCAAGAGATGACAGGACTTTGATAAGTGGTCCACAACGACCAAGATGGTGGTATGGCCCTGTGAGGGGGGAAGATCTGTTAGAAAATCAACAGACAGATGGGTCCATGGTCGTTGTGGAATGGTCAAGGGGTGTAACTTACCCAGAGGCAGGTGTCGGGGTGCCTTTCTCTGGGCGCACACCGAGCAGGAAGAGACGTACACCCTCACGTCCTTGGCCAAGGTGGGCCACCAGTATTTACCGGCCAGGGCCCGCATGGTCTGCCCGATACCAGGATGACCGGAGGAGGGAGAGGTATGGGCCCAGTAGATGAGCCGGTCACGGATAGACGTCGACACATACGTGAGACCCTCAGGGCATGTGGGCGGAGAGGGTTCGTCACGCTGTGCACGAACGATGTCCGCGTCCAATTCCCACACTACCGGAGCCACGATACACGTTGCCGGCAGTATGGGGGCATCATCCACTGGCCGCTCCTTCGTGTCATGCTGACGAGGGTGAAAACAAACTGGGAGAAGAACATAGCCCACATGGCCTGGCGAGGGGTCAGCGTCTTCGCAGCCCGCATGTAATCCAGGTTGCGGTGGTCAGTCCAGATGAGGAAAGGGTGTTTGGCTCCCTCTAACCAGTGCCGCCACGCCGACAGGGCTCTAACCACGGCCAATAGCTCACGATCACCGACATCGTAATTACGCTCTGCCGCACTGAGCTTCTGTGAGAAGAAAGCACAGGGACGGAGCGTGTTCCGACTCCCTGTTCGTTGGGAGAGGACGGCCCCCAGACCACATTCGGATGCATCCACCTCCACAACGAACTGGAGCGACGGGTTGGTATGAGCCAGGACTGGTGGTGAAACGGTGTTTCAGTTCCACAAACGCCTGCTCCGCATCCGTGGTCCACCGTAACCGAGTCGCCCTACCGCTCAGGAGGGAGGTGATCGGAGCCACGACCTGGCTAAAGCCCCGGATAAACCTCCTATAATAGTTGGCGAAGCCTAAAAATCATTGCACTCCCTTCACCGTGGTTGGGGGCGGCCAATTACGCACGGCGTCAATGTGATGCTCCTCCATAGTCACACCTGTGCGAGAGAAATGATAACCCAGAAAGGAAACAGGCGACTGGAAAAACAGACACTTCTCGGCTTTTACATACAGTTCATGTTCCAACAGTCTAGCAAGCACTTTACGCACCAACGAGACATGCTCAGCGCGAGTAGCCGTGTATATCAAGTTGTCATCAATATACACAACCACACCCTCGCATAACAAATCCCTGAAAACGTTGTTGATGAAGGATTGAAATACTGATGGAGCATTCATCAAACCGTACGGCTTGACTAAATATTCATAATGGCCAGAGGTTGTACTGAAGGCAGTTTTCCCTAACCCTAACCCTTTCCGGATACGCACCAGGTTATAGGCACTCCTGAGATCTAACTTTGTGAAAAAGTGGGCCCTGTGCATCCTCCCAACTTCCGCAGAGATTAGGGGAAGAGGATAACTGAATGGAATGGTGATTTTATTCAGCGCCCTGTAATCGATGCACGGGAGCAAACCACCGTCCTTCTTTTTCACAAAGAAGAAACTAGAAGAGACCGGTGACTGGGAGGGCCTAATGTATCCCTGTCCTAACGCTTCCGTAATGTATGCGGACATCGCCTCAGTTTCGGTGCGGGACAGTGGATACACGCGACCCTTAGGGAGTGCGGCTCCTTCTAGGAGGTTTATCGCGCAATCCCCCGGCCTATGAGGCGGTAGAACAGTAGCCTTAGCCTTGGAAAAGACTGCGGCCAAGTCCCTGTATTCGGGAGGAATTTGTACGACTGGAGCACTGTCTGGACTTTCCACCGTGGTCGAACCCACAGAAACACCTACCTCGGCACTTCCGCGACCACCCCGAAAGGACCTGACTAGACCAGGAGATGACGGGGTCATGGAGAGACAGCTAGGGGAAACCTAACACGATGGGGAATGTGGGATAATCCGTGACGTGAAGGGAAATGATTTTGCTGTGTCTGCCGCTAGTGACCATAAGGACAGGGACAGTGCGCTCTGTTATCAAGCCCGACCCTAAGGGCCGGTTGTCTAACGCTCTCACGGGTAGGGGTGTGGAAAGGACCTGGAGGGGAATGTGCGCGCGTAATGCGAAATCCCTGTCGATGATTTCCCAGCAGCGCCTCAATCTACCAGCGCCTTACACTGGGAGAGCAACTGAAAACCGGGGAAAGCAACAGGGACGGTGCAGAGAGTGAATGGAGAGGAAATTGGTAAATGGGCATGAGCTACCTGGGGTGATACGGAAGTGCCATGCCTGTCGCCTCTCGAGCCGGAGGAAGAGGGGTAGCGCGAAGCAGTGGAACCGCCCCAACGCTTAGCTGATCCCCTCTATTCCCCAGCTCCTTGCCCTCTTCCCAGGAGTACAGCCGACCCCAGGTCCATGGGGACGGCGGTGTCGAGGTGGTGGGGTGGAACAGCCGGGCCCTCGCTAGGACGTCCTCGGGCAGCCAGCATGTTGTCGAGACGGATAGATGTTTCGACCAATTGCTCAAATGAGAGGCACGACATGCCAGCTCCCTTCGGACGTCCTTCCGATGGCTACAACGATAGTGGTCGAACAGGGCCCGGTTGTTCCACCCAGAACCCGCTGCCAGGGTTCGGAACTCCAGTGCGAACTTCTGCGCCGATCTCGTCCCCTGCCGTAGGTGGAAAAGTCGTTCGCCCACCTCTCTCCCCTCGAGTGGATGGTCGAAGACGATTCGGAAGTGGCGGACGAACTCGGCGTAGCTGCCCTGGAAGGGCCCCTCGGTGTTCCAGATGGCGGTGGCCCATTCCAGGGCTTTGCCGGACAGGCAGGAGATGATCGGTCGGCGCAGGATGAATCGATTGGAGTGCGATGTCTACCTGAAGCAAGAAACCCTGGAAGCAGTCCGCCGCCCCATCGTACTCCCGGGGGAGCGGGATGTGGATAGCTCCGGCTCCAGTAGGTGCAGGCTGGGGAGGCGGTAATACAGACGGTGCTGCGGGAGTGGTCCGGGCCAACTCTAGGCGCTGAACTGCCTGGGAAAGGTTAGCCATGGTAGCGCCTAGGTTGGCCATGATGTTGGTGTGGTCCTGTATGACCTCGCAACACCGGCCTCTTTTGCGTCATCGTGCTCCATTCTTTTCCGTTTGGGGCTTGTTATTCTGTCAGCTTTCAAGGCAGACGGAGACGAAGCAGGATGCGAAGACGAAGGTTGTTGATTCATATACTTTTAATAGTAAGAGCTGACTTGCGCTCATCAGTAGTGAGACAATAACACACAAAGACAGAGGGAACGGAGGAAACATATACTGGAGGGGTAATGACTAGATGATGATCAGGTGCACTAAACTAGACAACAGGTGCGATGGATTGATGATGGGCGGTGGTGTTAGAACGCCGGTGACACAGATTACCGTTTCTCATTATTGTTGTACCATATAGGTTCTTCAGAACAAGTCTAACATTTTCTTCAAAAACGTCAGCAGACCTCATCTTAATAGACAAATGGTAGGTATGGTTGTTACCATGAAATAAATCTTGAATAACCTCAACATAGCAATGAGTGTTGGCAGCTGTGAGAAACCTCCAGATTCAGGCTTTAATTGTTTTATTAAATCTCTCAACGAAACTCGCTTTGACTGTAGCAAAATGTTTTATGTTGTACTTTTTCATTAACATTAAAATCTGAATTAAAAAACTCTTTCCCATTGTCCCTTTGGACTTTTTGTGGTATTTTTCATTCTTTTAATGTCTTCAAATGCTCGCTTTACCTCGATAGCGCTTTTATTTCACAGCATACAAATTCATGCGTATTAACATACATTTCATGTTATCGTTTTTTACTCTATAAGCACTAATGTCAACCAAATCCAGCTGAAATTGTGAATTTATATCATATCATGAACAATTACTCTTCTTCTCTTCTTTTCAAATGTATAGCTATAGGCCTGTGCAGCGTGTATGTATCCTGGGCGGGTAGCCAGTCATTTGTCTCCCCATTTTTGAGGATCTCCCCGGTATTCTCCAAGAAGTAAGACATGTTATTAGAGTTTTCGAAATTACACATCATCCAAGAAATTCAGAAAAGTTACACAGACATTCAGATTTCTGCTCATTAGGATGTCTGTAAACATTGTAGGAATACTTTCTACATCCGCAGCATCACTACTCAACAATTTTACCACACAGACATCTGTTACATACGTAAACTAACATAACAGGTGCCCAATTTTAAAGTCTTTGTTACAAAGTTTGTACATGAAGTTGTTTAGATTATTTGATTCAATGTTTGACAACAATTTTGACCAATCATCATATGTGTTTCTGACTGTTTCCATATGCATGTTCAGATTATTAAAAAGTTTTATACCGACATGGTCTCGTTTAATAAATTGCTTTTGTCACACCAAGACGCTACTGCGTCACATACAGCTTCCTCATTAAATGTATCCATGTATCGGTCAGCGGTGCATTAAACCCTGATGCGTTCAAAGCCTTAACCAACACATGTTTCAGTCGAGGTGTTAAAACTGTCTCCGCAATGTCATCATAATGGGTCTCAAAAATAATCAGGCGGATCTTGACAAGAATGTCTTCTCTGGCTCAGGTGGTCCACTTCACATCTGATGCATGCTTTGTGGAGAATAGCCACAACGTTTTCCAGAATCATACCCAATGTTGCTTAGATGATCTTTAAAACTTTTGGTGCAAGCCATTTGTCCATTTTGTGAAAACTCTTGTCAGCATTTGATAGTTATGACAGATTAAGAGGTCCTAGCTGATCACCAGACCGGTCAAGCCAATCATAGCTTCCTGTTGTATATGTCTGTGGAATCGAATTGTCGGGGTTCGGGTTAACATTGAAGTCAGCAGCATTGTATGCCACGGCGTCACACAGCCAGGCCTCAACCTTGTGGAGTTCAATCTTCAGTTTGTTGTATTCTTGAACTGTTTCCGACTGCTTAATAGTCACAAGCGGTACGTCTGTTTTTATGCTGTGTTGAAGACTGTGTTAGCTCAAGGCGGGGCTTCAGGTTCCACAGTCACAGTTACACTCCAACCTGCTGACATTTTCCGGAAAAAGTTCAAATCGGACAGAATCAACAGGTTTCAGTCCTTCAACCGTATTATGGTTGCCCTGTTTTGGCCCAAATAAAACACTTTTCAAAAGGTGTTTCATAAAGCGGCATTAAAAACCATTTGATCAGTCACACCAGCCTTAAACTCTTGGCCTTTGGGTAATTCTTAAAATGCAAGCTCTAGTATCTCAGGGTTGAAAATTTATCCACCGATCTGACCGCCGTCCATATTCCATTCCCATGCCCACATATCCTGCTGTAGTTGGATTCAAGGTAAACTATGCATCGGTTTCTTTGGGGGAGGTATGATGATTGCAGCTCTGCTGTAGATTTGTAATCTCTTTCCGACTTGCTGATCTGGGGTTAATCTGTTAGCTTTAAATGGTGTTTCACCCAAAACGCTGATTGCTGCACAATCCACCAGGGTTTGTATTGTTTAGATATATTTACTCAGGCAATACTGAATGACCATCACAGGGGTCGGCATGGCATAAATACACAGACCACGGCAATCACCTCATAAAACATGAAAGGTTAACAGACACCGGTTGTAGGACATCTGTTGTAACACTTATCGGAACCTAAAATTCCGGCTGTTTTAGCATTGCTGAACTCTGGCACCGTTTTGTTGAACATTAAACATCATGCTACTGTTATAACACTTGCCTGGGGACTTTCTGCCTGAAAATTTAACATTCCAGAACCCTAAGACCCATTTGTTAAACATCAAACATAACCCACCTGTTATAACACTTGTTCGGGGTGCTTATCAATCATTGTAAAACATCAAACATGGACACATCAATGCAGTACTAATTTCACTGGACATGCATACGTCATTCCGAATGTCCCGACCTAACACACGTCATATGGGAAGTCCCACCCACCAACCCGGATGTCCCGCCCACCTGTCAAATCAACCTTGAAGCCCCATGGCATATTACATTTTGTCCAGCAGATGCATTGTGTTTGGAAAGGTATGAGCAAAGAAGCGTTTTATTTTTAAAACAAACCTCAGTGGTTCAGAAAGCCAGTTGAACATGGAACATATACTCAGACCAGAGGTATGGCCACAGGTGCAGGAGATGGTAAGGGAACAGAGGGACAAGGGTGTGTTATGTTTGTGCAGTAAGGGCGTGAGGTAAAGTGATGTGTAGATGGTGGAACTGTGACACTTTCTCTTGGTAGTGTTTTGTATTGATTTATTTCATCAAAGAGCAGAAATTGAAATCATGAATGCTATAAAACATTTGAGATCACGTTTTCAAGAAATAATGTATTCAACTAACATATTTTCAAAATGATTACAATATTCAGCCCTTTAAAAAAAGCATTTATTTGAATGATGGAACCCAACATTTAATTTTGGAGTGGCTACAGGTCATGATTTCAATATTTCTGAGGGAAACTCAGGGAAAGCTTTGGTGTTAGTGTTAACAACAGCAAAGGAGATGAACTGATGTATTGTTTGAAACTCTTTAACTGGTTTATCAAAGATTGGCCCAGGAAGTGAAGGTGAGGTGTCATCCCCCGCTTTAACCGGTTTCCCGAGGCTCACGAACACATCCCGGACTTGTCACGTGTCTTGTCTCTAACCTTCACTCAAACCAGGTCCCAATTCCATCAATAGTATGTGTTTAAATGTTGCTCTTCTGCTCCCCTCATTTGTCGGTCATTGCTGCTTGTCACAGTATGTTTCAAGTCAGTGGTGAGTGCCGTTTTGTTTAAACTTTTTGCTTTGCTTCAGTTTGTTTAACGTGCTCAGTGTTTGTTTGATTTTAAAAGATACTACATCAACTGCTACTCTGCCTGCGCCTGGTTCCTCCTCTCCACTACATTAACCCGTGACACAGGAACTGAGAATGAGTGTGTTGCAGTTACAAAAAAGGATAGAAGCATAAGCAGGAAACTCATAGTAGAAAGATGAAATTCTAGTCAAAAGAGTTGCTGAATGTGTAGTAGTTTGTTAAAACACTGATGAGCCAAAACATTATAAATGAGTGAAATAGAGCTGGTAATATTGCCAAGCATCAACCAAAGGGACACCCACCAACCGCAACCATCCTGAATGAGGGCCGAGTATTGCCAGCAGATTACAATTGCACAAGTGCGCAACAGAGAGACAACAACAAATCAGTGACTCCGTCCCCGAATAGCATTGGAAAAAGGGCATCCCAATGGCGATGAGAGCCCACCTGGCAAAACAGTAAGGATGGACAGTATCAGGCCTTTCTGGTCACCTTCACGCCCCTGGGCCAGACTTAACTTAATCATAGACCAGGCTGAAGAGATGAATCTTTAGTAGACACTTGAAGGTTTACACTGGGTTTGCATTTCTAACTTTAATTGGCAAATCATTCCACAGTAGTGGAATTCTATGAGCGAAGGCCCTGCCTCCGATCGGGTGTGTAAGCAGTTCTGTAATTCAAATACATGTAATAACTGAGGGTTCCACAGGAGTTTTGACAACCTGCAAAAATCCACCCACCATGTAATCTCTAGTCCAGAATCCAAACCAGTAAATCTACAGTATCTTACACTGTATGTAGCTACACTGAAATCTGTTAAGACTGAACATTTATTGCAGACTTTCTTTTAGTCCTAGACCCTTGAGGGTGCAGAGAGTAACACTATATACCTTCAGGGAACGGAGGACCAGGCCACATTCAGGGCATGTCCTCCTGAGTCAGTTTACTGTACCTCTATAGACCCCTGACTCAACAGCCCACTGTCTAAGCAGTGTGTCTCTGTATATGTGTAACTAGAAAGACAGCATTGAAGCATATTGAGTATACACAAATTATTGCCACAGTGTGTCAATATGGTAAGTATAAGAAAATAGTCAGGTAAGGGACATTTGAGTCCACATGTGTGTGGTCATATAGACCTCTGAGCCAACAGACTACTGCCTAAGGCAGGCAAGCATTCAGAGTGAAAGTGGCGGTGGTAAAGCAGTGCTATGTCTATGGGTTATTGTTGCAACTGTATGTACAGTTGTCCTCAAAGGTTTGCCTACCCTTGGAGCATTGATAATATATGTACCATTTGTAAAGAAAACACGAGTAAGCAGGCAAAAACATGTCTTTTATTTGGCCACTCCAGAACCTTTACTTTTTCCCATTGTAACCACTGGAGGGTCAACTTGGCCTTGTAATTAGGGTCATTGTCGTGCTGGAAAGTACAAGAACGAAGAATGCAGAAGAATGCAAATTCTCTGCCAGTATTGTCTGATAACATACTGCATTCATTTTGCCATAAAAGATTTCACAAGATTCCCCGTGCCTTTAGCGCTCACACACCCCCAAAACATTAGTGAGCCGCCTCCATGCATCACAGTGGGGATGGTATTTTTTTCACTATAGGCCTTGTTGACCTCCAAACGTAGAACTTACGGCTTTGACCATAAAGCTCAATTAACTTTTGTCACTCCAAATTATAGTTTGCCAGAAGCTGTGAGGCGTGTCAAGATGTTGTCGGGCATACTGTACCTGGGTTTTTTTCTGGCATTGGTGCAGTAAAGGCTTCTTTTTGGCAATTCAACCATGCAGCTCATTTTTGTTCAGGTATTGTTGTATTGTGCTTCTTGAAACAAATACACTGTCTTTTTCGAGAGCAGTCTGTAATTCTCCTGAGGTTACCTGTGGGGTTTTCTTTGTATCCCGAACAATTGTTCTGGCTTGGATTCAATCTTTCTTGGTTTACATAACCTTGGCTTGGTATCAAGATTTCCCTGTATTTTCAACTTCTTAATAAGTGGTTGAACAGTACTGACTGGCATTTGCAAGGCTTTGGATACCTTTCTATATCCTTTTTCATCTTTATAAAGTTCCATTACCTTGTTACTCAGGTCTTTTGACAGTTCTTTTCTGCTCTTCATGGCTCAGAATCTAGCCTGCTCAGTGCATCCACGTGAGAGCTTACAAACTCATTGACTATACACAGACACTAATGGTAATTTAAAAAGCCACAGGTGTGGGAAGTTAACCTATAATTGCTATTTTAATATGTGTGCGTCACCTTGTGTGTCTGTAACAAGGCCGAACATTCAGGGGTATGTAAACTTTTGATCAGGGCCTTTTGGATGATTTCATTATGATTTTAAAAGGAGCCAAACAACTATGTGATAATAAATGGCTTCATATGATAACAATCCGTAAACAACATAATTCTTTTTGCATATTTTCAAAATCAATACCAAAATGTCACACTTTCTGCCAGGGTATGCAAACTTATGAGATCAACTGTACACAGTTCTGAGGAAAACCTACCTCTTTATGACCAGGAGACAGCCTATTTGACATGTTCCCACAATATGTGGGTTCACTCTGTCTCATTCTCAGGACAGGTTGGGACAGACCAGCAGGAAAAGTGGGAGAGAAGATGAGCCTTTAGTGGGTCAAGAGATGCCTTGTGATTCGAGGCAGTATTATACTAAATTAGTTAATGGTACAGTAACCGGTCTGTCTGCCTCAAAGAAGTATATCCCTGTATTATTACAACGAATCCACTCACATGTCCTTGAAGCCCACTTAGGGGTATTCCTGTGGTGATTATAGTGGTAAGAGATGATAGGAGCCATGGAGGGCTACTGTTGATACCCCCCCCTTCTTAGACCCACCTAGGGCCGGTTCTACCCGATATAAGCAGTTGCTTAAGACCCCCAACTGCTAGGGGGACCCTGATCGCCAGTAACAGCTATGGGGGGGTCCCAACATCAAATTATGCTTAGGGCTAGTGCCAGCCCTGGATGCACCACTTTTGCAATGGACTTTTAAGGGCCCCTTCAGAAGGCCACCAAAAGATACCACATCCTTAACTATGCCACACATTTCCCAGAGGCAGTTTCACTAAGCTATGCCCTCAAAAGGTATTTTAAAGGAGTCATGTTGTTAAGCTTAGTGGGGACAGCTAAGGATACAGATTAAATATTGTTTTCAGTCTGACTGTGGCCTGAGGCAGAGGCAAAAAAATATCCACTGAAAGATAAATCAAATTAGAAACAATGTGAATCTGGGCCTAAAAACTCAACTAAGCTTTTTGTTCTTGAAACAGATGCACTTTTTCTGTATTTCTTGTAGATCACAGATGTGTAAAATCCATACAAAATATTTCAAGTTCTATACCGTTTTAATAGAATTTCAAAGCACTTCAGGAGCAACAAGTAAATAAACAATATTTTCTGACAGATCAGCCAACTGAGGCAGTGTGTTTGAATGCTTCATCCTCCCCAAGATGAAGAGGGTCATTTAATGGTTTGAATGGTTAGAAGTGGTCAGAGGATTGGTTTTGGAATATTCTGATGGTCTTGCACTAGGCAACGAGACATAGCCGGATCTTAAAGCCACTGGTCTGTTCTTTGTGGCACCCTCGGTGACGGCTCTTCAGCTTTAGACATCATAAAGCTAACCACACAATATTCAGAATATTAGCCAGTTCTCCTGGGCATTAAAATATTCTACCTTCACACACGCTGGGCAAATCCTCAAATAGTTTTTCTCCAAAGATTATAAATTGACAGCCAAGCCAAACAGAATGGTCCAAGAATGGATGTTTGAGGAGGTGTTGTGCTACTCTACTATACCAGTAGATGGCAGACGTAATCATTTTATGTTTCTTTCCCCTGGCAGTGAATACATGTGTTGCAGTGGTTTAAGGAGACAAATAGCCTACACCTACTGTAGATGGAGATTTTTCAAGTTCACTAGCCACCCAGAAATGTAAAGTACCCCAGACAAACTGACCTCAGATCAATGCTTTCAGGCAACTGAAGTGGTGCAATGACATTTTGCTGAATCAGATTTGATCTCACTCTAGATAAGTGACAAAGGTGACATCTTGAATCACACGCTATTTTCCTTATAGGGCACTACTATTGACCAGAACCCATTTAGCATGCAGGGGATGTTGTGTTGGCCGATGAAAGTCAGAACCCTAACAAAACAACCACCTAAAAGATACTTGAGCGACAGGAACTATAGCCATGTACAGTGCCCTTTCCTGTGCTCATGCATGTGTCATTGTCATTGACAGAGAAATATTATTTTTTTCCCCACATACTGTATACTGATAAGGTAGACTACCCTAGATTTAGTCTGACATTTTGATGGCTCTACAACCAAGACAATACATTCAAAATTGCATGAGAATATATTGTTTTTTGTTTTGGATTCTCAGACAGCAATAATATGTTAACCATAAACTGAAAGACAGAACTATTGTCACTGAAGTTACTGATATAGAAACATTTGAATAGATGTCCATGATTGTGCTGTTGTGTTATTGATTTTCTCACTCATAACAGCATGTTTCTTCTTTATTTGTTGCTTGCCAAAACCTTACCATTGGTAAAACATATCAAATTTTATGACCCGAGGTGTTAGGTTATAAACATTTTAATATTAAAATACACACACACACACACACACACAGAGCCAACCTCAGCTCTGAATCAGCCCTTCTAAGCCTCTTCCCCTCCCCCCTCTTCATCTCGCCCCTTTTTTGTCCCCCTCGCCCTCTCCTTTTCCCTCCCTCTCTTTCGTTTTTTAGCCTGCAAGCACTATTTCAAGCCACTGTCTAGGAGAGAGACAGGCAGAGAGCAATCACGTGCAATAGAATGGCAGACTGGATTTTGAGTTCAAGTGCAAGTGAAGAAAATGGCCAGAATAAAAGGCAGACAGAGTGGAAAGGAAGGAACAAGAAAGGCAGACATATAAAGGGTGGGACGTAGTGCAAAGGAAGCAGTTCTTTACCTCTCTTTCTTCTCGAAAAATGGTATTGACCCAGGAATAAGGGGGGGGGGGGGTAAAAGAACAAAAATTAAACACCAGGAGAGTGAGGGGAAAAATGTATTCCAGCAGTCCCTCCCCTTCTCTGTCTCTATGCCGACACACTCCTCCTCTATCCCTCCCTCCTGGATATCTCTCCATGAAGCTCCAGTCTCACTCTAGCCAGTTTTCCCTTCTCTTCCCTCCCACCTCTTTACATGCAAGCACACACATGCACACACACCCGGGCTGACTCCTTCCGCCGCGCGACTCCTATCCACTTTCGTCTCAGACCGCAACGAAAGCAGGGCTCTGCTTTTTGTTCTTGTAATTTTTATCATTTAAATTTGCTTTGCTTGCTTCTGGGTTTTTTGGTCCGCTATACCCCTTCTCTGCGTAGAGAGCGAGCCCCTGAAAACACAGGCCCAGGATTGCCCCTGCACCCGACTGCATGCTACCAATTGATTTGTGTCTACACCTCCCTAGTTTTTTTGTTCTTTTATTAAAAAAACAACAACATAAAACGAACATTTTCAATTCAGCCCATTTCTCCACTTGCCGATTCTGAAAAGGGGACCATGAAAAGAAGAGAACATTTGCGGAATGGACAGTTGAAGGGGACATCAGAGGAGAGGAAAAAAAGTGAGAAAATGGAGAGCGCGCTCTGTTGGAGAGTGAGAGAGGTAGGAGAGAGAGTACCGGCACAAGCAAGAGAAATTTGAGGGGAAGAGAGAAGTTGGGGGACCCGTTGGGGTGAGAGAAGGAAAGAGGGACTCTCCAAAATCGCGGGAAATGGGGGTGGGGAGAGAAAATAAGGAACAGGACTTATCTGCTAAACCTTGGTTGGTTGTTCCTATTGGCTTTTTTTACCTTCTGACTTCCAAAATGTTATCATTCCTTCATTCTCCCTGTTGCCGCTGTGTGTGTGTGTGTATGTGTCTTATTATATCACTCAAACATTATCGCTTTCTACTTTTCTTTAATATTCTTCTTTCTCCGGTCCTTTCGCCTGCTCCATTTTTTGACTATTTTCTTTTTGTTTGATAGATCTGTTCTCTAAGATCGTAATGCCCCCATCCATTTATTCCTCCCTCTTCCCCCACACCCTCTTTCTCTTTCTTACACTTCTCCTGCTGTCATGCAATGTGGGCTATCTAATATTCTGCCCACCGAGCCTCTCCCTGTAGGATTACCCTTGGTGATATTTAGATGGGGGACTTTGGAGTGGGTAGCATTCAGAGCATCTAGTGCCGGGGCCCAGTCTGAGGAGAGCGAGAGAGTGTTGGAGGGGGTTGGAGTGAGGGGTGCCGTTGGGTCACTGCTGTGTGACTTTTTGCGCATGTGCAGTGCTGGGTCGGTCACGTTTCATGTTATATATTGATGTGCATATCAAAATGATGTCACATTTACAAAATCTACTGATAGACGTGAAGGGCGTCAGTCCTCTGTCTGGCAAGACCCAAGCTGGATACTTTCAGTGTTATAATGTGGGCCAATGTGGTTGGGATATCAGATGAGAGCTGGAAGGGTAGCCCCTTTCTCTCTTTCCATGATTCGCTCCTCCCATCTTTTCTTCCCATTTTCATCCCATCTTCAATACGTTCATCCATCGATCGTTACGCAAGCCTGTGCCGAAAGGCAATACTGACCAATCAAGATATAATCTGGTGTCATCAGTAGATCGGACTACTGGTTTTAGAAACAGTATAGTGAAAAGACCCTGTTTAAGAAAGAAAGCAAGAAGAAAGTTTATTCGGTAAATTTTCCTCCATTTTAGGGGATCACTTGGCTGGTAGTCATTGTCAACGAGAGAAAGCTCAGTATGTACGTACAAATTCGATATAGTGCCATACCAATTAAAGGACCCTGTGTTAATGTAAAGATTCTATGCTGTTTTGAATTAAAATATATGTAATATATGCCATTTATTTTATTATATGTAAAGTAATGTGATTTTGGTAATGTGAGTTAGGAAAAAAGTCTCACACCTCTGCTTCCTAGATACTTAACCTTCTGTTTGCATTTTAGGTCTGGTAGGTAATGTATTGTATGTCTGGTATTTTACGTATTGCAGTCCTTGTACTTCATGTGTTCCAGGTCTGGTACCGGTATGTACCGTCTCTCTGTCTACTCCAGTATCAGTGTCCGATATCTCTTCCTGTTCCATTCTCTGTTCCCTCCCTTCATGTGTTATCTGCCTCCCTGCTCGGTTGCTGATTTATAAAGGTACCAACTATCTTCCACCTACCTCTATCAAACGTTTGTGCATGGTGTATCTAGGGCTGAGATTATTCTGCTGTATCTTTAGTTGTGGCTGGTGTATGCAAAAGTATCTGTGTGTGATTGCAAGTGCCAAATGCTAGACTACCAGCATTCTTAGATAGACCCCGTTTTTCAAACAACACTGCAGTCCAGGCACAGTGTCACAAGCTCCATGTGGAGTAATCCTATTATAGCAATTTGAACATTTCTTTCGAAATGTATCTTGGCTTTGTTACTCAGTACTCCTTTGTCCTTTTTTTCAAAAGGAAAGGTAGGAAAAGAGGGTGTGGTTGAATAGTAGTGGGCCAGAATCGAACCTGTGAAGCCATCAATGTTTCGGAGTGGCCTAGATCGTTGGATTACCCCAGTTCAGATTCCTTTGTTGAATATTGTTCAGCCGCTATGCGTCAAGGCCACCTGTGCACTTTGTGTGTACTGTGCCATGACTTGGTCAGAGTCTGAGTGGCCTAAGGACTCAGTTGTATCTACAAAATATAATTAATGTTCACTGTGTATTCCGAGTGGTATTTCCATACAAACTGAGGTGTATCCGGTCAAAAATAAATGAATCTCTCGGTAATTGTTTTCCTACAAAGCATTACAGTAAATGAGAATATATACTGTGCACTAAATTTTTAAAGTGCTCGAATCAGATTCTCATCTTACAGACTTAGATAAAATGTCATTATAGTTTCAAGTAATATATGCATTATTTTATATTGCTTGTTTTGGTTTTTTCCTTTAAGCACCTTTTTGATTTCTTAAATCTTAAAGAGTTTTTATGAAAGTGTTATAAAAGTAAATTACAAAGCTTTTTTAATTAGAGGTACACGTTTGAATACAATGGCATGCGGCCTATTTTTGTATGCCTGTTTCGTGTGTAGTTACGGGATGAATTCACATGTTGTAATTTGATTAATTTGCAATGAATGACATGACATTTTCTCTGCAGACAGCATTGCAATAGTCTGCATGGACTTCCTTTTGTTTAGTGTCATCCCAGACTTGACCCCAACACGACCTCCCTGTGCCTTTCAAAGAAAGGGTTCGGGGAACTCTTTGATGTCAGCATTTGCGTGAGGCAAATGTCTGGGTTTGCAGCGGCAACAGATGAGGTGGGAGTTTGGGGGGAGGGGGGATACCCATGCTCAGCCTGCATTACGCCCTTTTTATTCCATACAGTCAATCACTGTGAATGCTCCCTAACTCCACGCACAGTCTTCAATTTCAGTCCTGCAGGAGCAGGATTTTTATTTCTACCCTAATACTGATGTACTGAATCGAGACTCTGGTGTTATGAAATATTACTCAGACCGGCCAGGGGTGTTATATAAGCTTTATGTAACAGTGGCAGTGAATTAGGGATGCAGGCTCGTGATTGTTGGTAGTGAAAAACTATGTCTGCCCCTGTCGCATACCTATACTTAATGAAAGAGGCAGGTTGTGAATTCCAGGAATACCATTACTCAAAAGGAGGTTGTCGTCCCATTAAAATACAACAGAAGTGCCTATATTTACAGAATCCTTTCTCGTCATAGTTAAAGGTATGCCAGATCAATTCTACTATCAGTGTTTTTGTGTGGTCTTTAAATCATACAGTAGACATCACATTATTATTGTGGAGAATTTTAACTAATGTACTTCAAATTCAATGAAGAATTATGAACACGGATACCTCTAAAGCAGCTCCTGTGATATTCCCATCATGCTATAGGAATACAACTAGTACAACACTGGTAAAAAGTAGCAAACAAAATAGGGGGCTATTTGGGACTGTCTGTGTGTATCACAGTTTTAGTATCCCATAGTAAATTTTTCTCCCACTGTGAGTCTAGCGGTTGCAAACCTACCCAAAACATGAAATTAACCAGAATCTTCTGAAATGTTCGTAATTAAAAAAAATTCATCTATGGCAGCCAATTGTAGCTTTTGTAGTATAAACTTGAACTACAAATTATTTATACTAATATACATTATATTTTTATATCAGTGCCCATATAATTCCCTAACGAATATATATAAATATATGTGAGCTCTGGAAAAAATTAAGAGACCACTGCACCTTTCTTTCCTTTACAAAAAAGGTGGAAAGTAAGGTTTTGAGTGGGGAACAGAATGGTTAACATTAAGAGACCATATACAGTGGTGAGAACAAGTATTGGATACACTGCTGATTTTGCAGGTTTTCCTACGTACAAAGCATGTAGAGGTCTGTAATTTCTACCATAGGTACACTTCAACTGTCAGAGACTGAATCTAAAACAAAAATCCAGAAAATCACATTATATGATTTTTAAATAATTCATTTGCATTTTATTGCTACCAACCAGTAAGAATTCCGTCTCTCACAGACATGTAAATTTTTCTTTATGAAGCCCTCCTGTTCTCCTCTCCTTACCTGTATTAACTGCAACTGTTTGAACTCATTACCTGTATAAAAGACACCTGTCCACACACTCAATCAAACAGAGAGCTGTGTAAGGACATCAGGGATAAAATTGTAGACCGGCCCAAGGCTGGGATGGGCTACAGGACAGTAGGCAAGTGGCTTGGTGAGAAGGCAACAACTGTTGGCGCAATCATTAGAAAATGGAAGATGTTCAAGATGATGGTCAATCTCCCTCGGTCTGGGGCTCCATGCAAGATCTCACCTCGTGGGGCATCCTTGACCATGAGGAAGGTGAGGGATCAGCCTAGAACTACACGGCAGAACCTGGTCAATGACCTGAAGAGAGCTGGGACATTAGTATCACAATACGCCATCATGGATTAAAATCCTGCACCGCACGCAAGGTCCCCCTGCTCAAGCCAGCGCATGTCCACGCCCGTCTGAAGTTTGCCAATGACCATCTGGATGATCCATAGGAGGAATTGGAGAAGATCATGTGGTCCGAGGAGACAAACATAGAGCATTTTTGTCTAAACTCCACTCACTATGTTTGGTGGAAGAAGAAGGATGAGTACAACCCCAAGAACACCATCCCAACCGTGAAGCATGGAGGTGGAAATATCATTCTTTGGGGATGCTTTTCTGCAAAGGGGACAGGACGACTGCACCATATTGAGGGGAGGATGGATAGGTCCATGTATCGCGAGATCTTGGCCAACAACCTCCGTCCCTCAGTAAGAGCATTGAAGATGGGTCGTGGCTGGGTCTTCCAACAACTCGAAACACACAGCCAGGGCAACTAAGGAGTGGCTCCACAAAAAGCGTCTCAAGGTCCTGGAGTGGCCTAGCCAGTCTCCAGATCTGAACCAATAGAAGATCTTTGGAGGGAGCTGAAAGTCTGTATTGACCAGCGACAGCCCCGAAACCTGAAGGATGTGGAGAAGGTCTGTATGGAGGAGTGGGCCAAAATCCCTGCTGCAGTGTGTGCAAACCTGGTCAAGAACTACAGGACACGTATGATAATCTGTAATTGCAGATCATACGTGTAATTGCACGTATGATCTGTAATTGCAAACAAAGGTTTCTGTACCAAATATTAAGTTCTGCTTTTTTGATGTTTCAAATACTTAGGTCATGCAATATAATTCAAATTAATTATTTAAAAATCATACAATGTGATTTTCTGAATTTAGATTCCGTCTCTCACAGTTGAAGTGTACCTATGATGAAAATTACAGACCTCTACATGCTTTGTAAGTAGGAAAACCTGCAAAATCAGCAGTGTATCAAATACTTGTTCTCCCCACTGTATGTATATATGTGTATATTCACACAAATATGTACATATGTATATGCATATTTTCAAGTACTTTTGTTTGCATTATTTGACAGGTAAATTGTGAAAGATAAAATGGAGAGTTTGGGCTGAAAGTGCAGTAGGTTGGAATCTAACACATGCTACGGCAGTATATGTGCACTGTAGGTAGTGGATTATACTGCTGGACCAACCCAGGTGACATAAAGAAAACCTTAAAGGTTATTTAATTCTCGAACCATCTCTTTAAATAGCAACAACCTTTACTAATTAGCTGGTTTATGCTTAGGATACTCCCTTACATCTTTAGTAATTTTTATCCACTCATAATTATTTGCATATACACGTGTGCTGCTCATTCATAATAGATTGAACTGCAGTAGTATACATAAACTGGTTACATGCGAATCTCAGGATTTCCATTGCTAGCTATGCATGTTTGTGTGGACAGGGTTGAGTCTATGAGAAAGACTGTATTTTAAATGCAAATTTTCATCCATTGAAATCTGTTTAAGTTATGATAACCTATGCATAGATTATAGTTATCTTTTATGGTCATGAAAGAACTGCCAATGTGAATGTTTACGGAGTAAGAATGTATGTATGCCTGCATAGTATCTCCCAAAGGCTGTTAGACCTAACTGGACAGTCATACATTTATATATCTGGGGATATGGACAATCAGTGGGCCAGCCTTAAAAACAAGCAAAGACAAATACTGCAGTTTTCAAACCAACACTGACTTAGTATTTTTTGGATGTTTTTTTCTCTTTTTCAGGCGTGACCTACAACCAACATGGCCACTTTGATTGCAAACAATCCAACATCTTAAAGGTAGTTTTGATTTCCTACAAAGCATCCAATATATATCAATTAACTTTCAGTGAAGTTATCTGAATCTTTTATTTAAAAATCTTTGTCCGACTGTACCCTTCAGTGAGTAGTAACAAGTGGTCGGCCATTTTGCTTCAAACTGATTGGCACATTGATTTAGCACAAGAACAATTGAATTACAACTCCCTGAGTCATCCTGTAATAATTCACTTTAAGGTTATGCTCCCACGGAAGCTAAAAGCAACCTAACGATAATGTTCTACAGTGATAACCATTTAATGTCCATGTTGAGCTTTGTACAATGGGATTTTGCCAGTTTGGGCTTTGACATACTGTGTCTCTCAGGGAATTAGCAGTGAGGTTGCTGGTCGGTCACTTCCCGGCGCTTCAGTATTGTGAGCAGGGAATAGCTAGGGAACCAGGCAGCAGCTAAACAAGGGGTATAGAGAAGGGCTTGTGGCTTTGAGAAGCTTCACATTACATTTTTGTCTTTGTGTTGATGTCAGCCCCCCACACCCACCCCCACTGTCCCCACCAGGAGAATAACAGCCACATTCTGCCCCAGCTACACAATAGAGCCCTTCATATCCAGATATTGTCACAGTGTTTTTCCAGTGGCACATGAACACACACAAACACACACGCACTATGGCTTGCTCGGTTCAGTGGTTCACATGGCTGGGCATGACTGGCTCTTATTTAGTATTTTTGTTTTGGCACTGTTCTGCATTTACGTGACTAGGCACATTATTCAAACAGTGGAAATAGTTTATTAAAGCCCTTTTTACATCAGCAATTGTCACAAATAAACTCGAAAGGGTGGCAAAGTAATAGAAAATCTGTGTAGCTGAGGAGAAAAATCTACCCTAAGCATGGAAGTTAACACTAACTGTTCCCAGGTCATTGCTGAAAATGAGAATGTGTTTATTACCAGGCAAAATCATGGTAAACAATGCGATATTCAAACATTTAACAGAGATTTGGAACTTTGTTAGTTCAGGCATTCATCATTCAGGAATGTGTTGATTAGAGGATTTCCTGTATGTGCTGGTTTTGTGTGTGTGGCCACAGTATTAAGTGACGAGAGTGCTGTGCATAGTACGGTACTGATAAATTAATGGCTTTAGTCGGTTTGTCTTGGGAGCAGCCTCACTCTGCCAGCACACACAAATCTCAAGCAGGTCTTCAAAAAAAATAACAACAAATAAAATCATGTTGTTTTTTCCCCTAATATAAAGCATATTAGCTACATGTACAAGCGATGGAGCCAGTGTAACCCTGTCCAACCCAACACAGCATGTGGGTTAATTGGGGAGGACCAGAGGAATGTGTCCTGTGTCGACAGTGAGTGAATTCCTCGGTCCTGCGCGATGACAAGAGCATGCCTCTTATTTTTGTATGCACCCTCCCGCCTGCTCTCTTTCTCTCGCTCTTCCTCTCTCACTCCCTAATGCGGGCCCTCACTATCGCTTACTCTTTAACAGTAGTCTTTCGCTGTCTAGGAACATCTCGCTCACTGGTACTTCTTTGTCTTGCTCTGCTCTGCCCTTCCTTATGCTAGGTAGATAGCAGTTAAAGCATCTGAGTAGCAGTTGAAAGAGTAAGTTACATTTCATCTGTACTTTGTGTTCTAACTGGAATAATGTAATCCTGTAGTCATTGTTCCTCCATATATAGCTCAACTCACATTCAACTTTTCATCTTCATGCCCTTCTCACTTACTCACTCCCTCTATCACTACCACTCTTTCTCCATCTCTGACATGCTTTTTCTATATTTCTCTCTCTTTTCAACTTTCTCCTTGTCTCTCTTCCACCTTCTTTTTGTTTCTTTTCCCTTTTGATCTTTCTCCCTCATTGTCTTTCTCTAGCTTTCTCAATTCATATATCTTTCACTCGATCTCTCTTTGTCTCTTTACTGTCTTTCTCTGGTTCATGTAGTTCAGTGTCTGATGTGCTAGTTTGTGTGTGTGTGTGTGTGTTTAAGAGAGAGAAAACCTGCTTGTTATTAATGCAGTGTGGACAATGTCTGTCAAGGTTCTGTATGGCGTGATTCTGGTCATGTATGATTTATAAGGTGTGTTTCAAAATGGACCGCATAGAGCTTTATGTACGAGCTGTCTCCTGGATATCCGACTGTATAACACAGCCATGATTTGTTCACTTCCTGCAACCCCGCCCCCCAATTCCAAGTCCTTATTCATCAAGCGTAGCTCAGGTAACACTCACCATGTTCCTTCTGGCAGATAGGGGATTTGAAATACTTTAAACCTCAACATACTTTAAACCTCACACGCACTCATGAACACAAGCTCACAAACACACATACACACACACAGTGTCAGACAGTTTGGGGAGATGGGAAGCAAAATATTCTAAGAGACTGTTGATGTCAACATGCCATTCCACTGACCCCCTGACCTGGTTTTAGGACAGGGGCATCGGCTCACCAGACCCCCTGGGTAACACATGCCACAGTGCATGATATACACTGCAAGACAGAATGACAGGGATTAGAGCATAGCTATGGGTAGACAGAGAGAGAGGGAGTGAGGATAAAAGAAGGGGGCAAAGAGAATGAGAGAAAGGAAAAAAATGAAGGAAAGAGAAAAGAGAGGGCAATAAGAGAGAGAGGAGAGCAGGATAGTGCGAAAGAAAGAGAAAAGTGAAAGACTGTGTTATACGGCCTCTTATTTGTCTGGACAGACTGACAGATTTTATGAAAGTTCTATATCGTTGCTGCCCAAGGCATGTCGCTCTCTGTATCCTTGTCTGTTTCCATGTCACATGCACGTGCAAGTCTCCCTTTCACCTCTCTGACAGCGAGAAATTAGTTGCCAAAGGTGGAAATCATGGAGTAGGCTCGAGGAAGTGGAATGAGGCCATGAGGGTTAAAAGACTGCTCAGCTGTTTGCTACAGATCATTTGCGTCTTCGTTGGTATCCCAAATTGCGTCCTAATCCCTATTTGGTGCACCCTCCTGTCACTCAACTCCATGCCTTATGCCGGTGGATTCTGTCATATCTGGAAATTAATTAATTTAGTTTATTTATCATTATTTTCCCAGGTAAGTTGATTGAGAACACATTCTCATTTACAGCAACAACCTGGGGAATAGTTACGGGGAGGAGAGGAAATTAATTAAGTCAATTGGAAGTAGGGTTTGATTGCATAACCATAATGGTTTAAGGGCCAGATAAGAGGTGGCCATGACACCGGTGTTAACACTCCTACTCTTAAAATTGGTGTCATAAGGAAGTGGTTCTCAATCCTCTCCTGCTGACCCCCAGCTGTTGCATGTATTAGGTGGATTGCAAAGCATACCTGAATCGAGTAATTTTCAAGCACTTGACTGCTCGATTCTGGTAAGATTCTGGTAAGTTCCAATTGCTACACTGAAATTGTGAGACAATTGTGTGCCCCCAGGAGAGGATTGCGAAACACTGACAAGTTTGTATGCAACATAATGGGGGATAAAGTTTCTACGTGACACTAATCAGAGCTCAACGTAAAAAAAAGCTCAACGTTGTGTAGACTATCAATATGCTGCAATAAACAATTGTATTACTCTCTCCCTTGACAACCGAGTACGCGAGTTATTATTACTACCACTATACGACATGGCTGATTTCTAACAGTTGGTTTGAAACGTACTGACCCCAAAAACTACAAAAGTTGTTATTTATCAGCATTAAAACATATAACCACACACATTTGTAACTTAACATGTTCAATTCTTTATGAAGGTCATTCTGGATATTTGAACAAGCTTTTAAATGTGTTATTGAAGAACAATACCAGACAGCCATGCGTCACATCACGGCAAGACTCTTGACTGGACAACAGCACGCACAAAGAGCTGCAAAGTAGTTATTTGTACGTGTGCCAGATTATGTAACAATTGGAGGATGTCGAGTGTATAATGCGATGAGTATTTTTTATTTTTTTTTGCAATGTCTCAATTGGGACAGTGACTTGCAAGTTTTATTAGTCCAACTTTACTTTTTACTGACCCGGGGCCATCGTTCTCAGTATCGCCCTGCTAATATAATTGTATTCCTTTTGGCGACCCCCCCCACCAAATGATTACTTGTGCAAGTCTAACAATATTGGACATTCATTATTTTTATTATTATTATCTTGGATGTGCCTTTTTGAAGCGGCTAATAAAAATGGACACTAGTGTATCCGATCGTTCAGCCTTGCGCAGCCTACACTATTACATGCTACATTTCTCCACATGTGCTTCAAAAGAAATGGTTGGTTCGACCCGCGTGAAGGGGCCTTTCTAATTACATCTCGTGTCAAGTGCTGTAGAACCTTGAGCTGGATGGTGAGATAGCAAGATGCAAAGAAGCATCAATAGCACTTGTCAGCCAAGGGTTGGTTTTCAGCCATGTCTTTCACATCAAAGAAGTCTCATGAAGTCTACAAGCCTAAATGTCCCTTGATGTTTTGATCTTGCAACCGAGCAGCGAGGAGATGTAGACAGCTAGGTAATCCTGCTTTTCTGCATTTGAGATGCACAACGAAATCTGCAAAGATCTCTTGATTAATATATTGACAATAGAAAATTAATGCACTCTGTAAAGGAATTTAATGATATGTAGAGATACAGTAAATAAAACAGTTTTTGATTATGAAAGATCCTGATTGGCTATGTAGTAGATAAAGTGCCAATTGGAATTTTTATATCAAAAGACTTGCACTGTTTTACCTTTAAACAACCAGTTACTGACCGCTAATCAACAACGCTGAGTTGTGTAGAAAGGAGGCGTATCAGGGGCATTTCCAGTGAGTGTTAAAAGTTTAACTAAATGTGATGTGGTAATACGGCCGGTGTTGCGGGAGTGGACTGGGCCAACTCTAGGCACCGAACTGCCTGTAGGATGCCCTCCATCGCGACGCCTAGGTTGGCCAGCATGGTGGAATGTTCCTGCACAGCCTCCGCAACACTGGTCTCTTTCTCGACTCCGTGCTCCATCCTTCTTTTTCTTTTAAGGTGTGTTATTCTGTCAGCTCGATTTGGGGAACAAGGAGAAGCGGACTGCGGAGTCGATGTATTCTGATTCATTTATTCGTGGAGCTGAACAATAGTCACGACGGTGAGACAATAACACACAAAGACAAAGGGAGCAGAGTGAACATACAGTGGGGCAAAAAAATATTTAGTCAGCCACCAATTGTGCAAGTTCTCCCACTTAAAAAGATGAGAGAGGCCTGTAATTTTCATCATAGGCACACTTCAACTATGAGAGACAACATGAGAGAAGAAAATCCAGAAAATCACATTGTAGGATTTTTTATGAATTTATTGGCAAATTATGGTGAAAAATAAGTATTTGGTCAATAACGAAAGTTCATCTCAATACTTTGTTATATACCCTTTGTTGGCAATGACAGAGGTCAAACATTTTCTGTAAGTCCTCACAAGGTTTTCACACACTGTTGCAGGTAATTTGGCCCATTCCTCCATGCAGATCTCCTCTAGAGCACTGATGTTTTGGGGCATTTGTCGCTGGGCAACACAGACTTTCAACTCCCTCCAAAGATATTCTATGGGGTTGAGATCTGGTGACTGGCTAGGCCACTCCAGGACCTTGAAATGCTTCTTACGAAGCCACTCCTTCGTTGCCCGGGCAGTGTGTTTGGGATCATTGTCATACTGAAAGACCCATCCATGTTTCATTCAAAATCTCACGATACATGGCCCCATTCATTCTTTCTTTTAAACGGATCAGTCGTCCTGGTCCCTTTGCAGAAAAACAGCCCCAAAGCATGATGTTTCCACCCCCATGCTTCACAGTAGGTATGGTGTTCTTTGGATGCAACTCAGCATTCCTCCAATCACGACGAGTTGAGTTTTTACCAAAAAGTTCTATTTTGGTTTCATCTGACCATATGACATTCTCCCAATCCTCTTCTGGATCATCCAAATGCTGTCTAGCAAACCTCAGATGGGCCTGGACATGTACTGGCTTAAGCAGGGGGACACGTCTGGCACTGCAGGATTTGAGTCCCTGGCGACGTAGTGTGTTTCTGATGGTAGCCTTTGTTACTTTGGTCCCAGCTCTCTGCAGGTCATTTACTGGGTCCCCCCGTGTGGTTCTGGGATTTTTGCCCACCGTTCATGGGGTGACATCTTGCGTGGAGCCCCAGATCAAGGGAGATTATCAGTGGCCTTGTATGTCTTCCATTTTCTTATAATGGCTTCCACAGTTGATTTCTTCACACCAAGCTGCTTACCTATTGCAGATTCAGTCTTCCCAGCCTGGTGCAGGGCTACAATTTTGTTTCTGGTGTCCTTTGACAGCTCTTTGGTCTTTGCCATAGTGGAGTTTGGAGTGTGACTGTTTGAGGTTGTGGACAGGTGTCTTTTATACTGATAAGTTCAAACAGGTGCCATTAATACAGGTAACGAGTGGAGGACAGAGAAGCCTCTTAAAGAAGAAGTTACAGGTCTGTGAGAGCCAGAAATCTTGCTTGTTTGTAGGTGACCAAATACTTATTTTACTGAGGAATTTACCAATAAATTCATAGAGAATCCTACAATGTAATTCTCTGGATTTTTTTCTCATTTTGTCTCCTCATAGTTGAAGTGTACCTATGATGAAAATTACAGGCCTCTCTCGTCTTTTTAAGTGGGAGAACTTGCACAATTGGTGGCTGACTAAATACTTTTATGCCCCACGGTAAACTTTTAGCCAACCTTGACCAAAAATTACTTTATTTTGATAGATTTTACACCTTTTGTTACTCTATAAATACATGATGAAAATGAGGCTTAGTCCCCCATCCATGATTTTCTAGTGATATCCATGGGAAAATAGTAAAGAAATACCCTTGAATAAATACCCTTGAATAAACTTTTGACTGGTGCTTTAACTTCCTTTCCTTACCAGAAGTAACCATAAAAATATGAATGTAATTTAAAAATGTATCTTACAGTCCTCTGTTCAACATTGTTGCAGAGGTTGCCTTGCTAGTTTGCTGAACTCCAGTATTTTTACTAACAGTTTTCGAATCCATTTGGCTGATGCGAGACATGGGCCAGTTGTTAAGTTTAGCTATGATTAGGCCTGCACATTTGAAAACAACTCATACCTAGTTCTATTCAGACATAATGGCTAGTGTAATCGACTTTCAATCACCTAATTACTCAGTGCCTTTGGAAAGTCAGATCCAATCACTTTCTCCATACTTGATTGTTTTATAGACTTAATTTTGAATTGATAAAAAAATAAATAAAATCATCAATCTACACACAGTACCCTGTAATGGCATAGCAAAACCTGTTTTTTTTTTATTTATTAAATATACATAAACTTAAATATCTCATGAACACAAATAGTCACAACCCCCCTTTTCAGTACTTTATAGAAGCTCAGAGTCTTCAGGTGTGCCATGCATACCCAAGGATTTGGGTAGTTTCTCCCATTCTTTCTTAGATTCTCTCCCATTTTTCCTTAGGTAGGTTCTCTCAAGCTCTGTCAGATTGGATGGGCCTAGTCCCAAAGCCACAGTCTTTTGTTTTTCTTCACAGATCTCTTTGTACTTTGCTCTTTTCATCCTTCCCTCAATCTCGACCTGTTGCTGTTGCTGAGAAGCATCCCCATTACATGATTCTCCCACCACCAGGCTTCACTTTTGGGATTCTATTAGCCAGGAGATGTACCTAGTTTTTAAAAGAAGTAGTGCACTGAGACTTGAATGTTTCACTTTTGTCTCATCAGACCTGGGAATCTTTTTCCTCATGTTTTCCTTTGTGTCATTTGACAAACTCCAGACAGCATATCCTATAACTTTTACTCAGGAGTCACTTCCATCTAGTAAGTAGCTTAAATACCTATTCTGAAGGGCCTTATTTAAATTAGTCATTTACGTTTTTGATTTTCTTTTAATTGGAAAACATTTTGGGGTCTGAAATCTTTTCCAAGGCTGTTGCTTAAATTGGTGGTAAATTTGAAATATAGGTGTACATTTCTAGCATTATGTCTGTATTGCAACAAAAGCGTATAATTCATCAAAATATACTGCAAGATACAGTACATATCTTAAAACTACAATCAATTGAGTAATTTCTTTGCGTTATGTAAAAAATAAAGTTTCAAGTGTTTTTCATTGATTGCATTGTCTGAATGCCCTAACTGGCAGTACAAATGTTGAATAGGATTCGCTTCAACATGATCTTTCAGCCAAGTCTAGTTGTGTCCTATGTTAGCTTTTGCTTACAGCTTTACTAATAGTTAGCAAGGTTTTGCAAAGAATTTCTGTAAGTATGGAGAGACAGCCATGATTTCTCTCTCATTGCAGAATGAATATATTTTTATCTTGTCTTCATTTATTTCGTACAGCAGCTTTTTTGATGCAGATGTACAGTTTATCTGGTCTAAACTCACTTTTTCTAGCCCTGTGGCATTGCGAAGTTAACAGTGACTGAGTGACTATATTGCTCACGTTTTAGGGCCATCTAGGCTGTACCTGCTTTACAAAACTAGTTAAGAAAATATGTAGAGACCCGATCATTCATTTCAATGCCTTAAATTGTTCCATTAACACTGTTTTAAATGTCATGTGATGAAATTCCAAGTATGTTGTTGTTGCCTATCCTCCCATAAACAAGCAATTGATATGCAATCCGAGCCCTAAGTCTTCATGTAGGAAATATATTTTTAAACAAAAATCTTGGATTTTTTTATGTATTTTTTACAATCACAATCGGGGCACCGCCCCAATGCCCTTATGGATCGGCAGCCTCTGGTGTTCTATCATTTGATTTGGAAAAACAAAACGCTTTAATAAGAACTAGGGTGACAGGTTGAGGGATCACAGTTCACTTGACCCTCTGCTGTAGCGTGTCTGCCTTTTACAGACAAAGCAAGATGTCACAGACAGGGTTTCAGAGGTCAAGGAGGTGACCCAACCCCCTACACACACACACAACACACATAATGGCAGATATAGTGAAAGAATGATGAAGCTATGGTCAAACGCAGTGTACTATGCAGGGAGTAGGGTGTAGGGAGAATTTGGGATAAACCCTATCTCTGCACCAGCATGCCTACTGGTGCTCAATCAGTGTACAGATTAGCATTTTTTGACCATAGGACTGAAACTACAAGGAAGAGGTGTAGATGCATCTCCGATTCCCAGTGTTTTCTCTTGCTCCCTGCGATCTGAAGTCTGAGTCACCACTTAAACAGAATGTCGATATGAATGCGGGAAGGTCGAATTAGTCTCCGGTATCTCCCTGCTCTCTTCTCTCCGCCCTCTTTGACACTCTTTCTTCACCATCACTGACCTACAGCCTGTTCAGTTTAAGCACTACGGTCAGGCTGTAGGGATGACTGGTTTCTCCCTAGTGTATGGTTAGCCAGGGCGCTAACTCTAACAGGCAGTCCTCCATCCAGACCTTTCCACCCGCCAACTCCCACTTCTTAATCGCTTCTCTTGCTCGCTCCCTCACTCGCCTTCAATCTCCCTCGCTTGGCTTCATATCGATCGGAATTCATTTGTTTCTTATTGATCTGCCACTGCATCCTCTGCCGCATTGAACAAACACAAGGACACGCACATACGCTTTAGAAAGACTTGCGCACACCCACTCACATGCGACATACGTGAAGTGGATCAACACAAGCACCCTGTGAAGACAGGTCTGAGTCAGAATTGTATTGAGAGGCAGTGCCACTGCTGCATAAGTATGCAGTCACTTTGCAATATTCCAATGTGCGTGTGTGTGTGTATGTCTCTCTCAATCTTACATGTAGTCAACACCTCTTTATTCTGCAGCCACATGATGAAGGTGGTAGATATTGAGGTTTAGAGACATCTCTTTTCAACAATGAGACAAGCTAATGACACTGAGTGGGGAAAAAATATTTTATATGGTGAACACCTTGCAGGTAAAACAAGGCTGAAGCGGCAGTTATCAATGGTGCCATCTTTATTTATTTTTGCAATGTATTTTGTTCACAGCAATGGCACAACATATTTTAGTTAATTAGCAGATACTATAATCCAAAGAGACTTGACAGGATTCACTTAACAGTTTCATACTAGCAGCCTTTAATTTATTGCTCATAAAGTGTAACCTCTAAATGTAACCATTTAGAGACAGAATAATGTGTTTTGGATAATGACCCTTTGACAGATTCTCTGACCACCAACCCCCCTAAACCCCTTGCTGCCTCTAGTTGGTGGCATCAAGTTGCCATGACACCAGACTGTTTAGCCTGGCCCTTGACCTCCATTATTAAGGGCATGCTGTGCTCAGTCAGACATCACCAGCCATGGTTTCAATTGAAAGTGATTGGGGGGCACCTCTTCTGGTAGTGTTGGATCAAAGATGCACTGCAGGCAACAGTTGCCATGTCTCTTACTGCATACAGACACAGAGAGACACACACAAACAATCACTTGCTCAAACTCCATCTGTGTGAACTCTAATATGTCGAGATGTCATTATTATTGTATTTGCAAGGCTAATATTTAATGTCGGAGGGTGTTGTTCATCATAATGTATTATTCATTCCTGTTGTCTTAAAGCATTTCTTTGTGGCTTTGTGTGTCATGTACCATTCAGTTGCTTTCAATTCCGAAACAACATTGTAATATTTTTACTGTTCTGTTTTCCCTTTCATTATCTAGGCAGATAATACAGAGAATATGCTCTGTTTCCCGAAATCAGGCCATGGGCTATTATGCTTTTGGTTTAATGGGTTTACAATGCTTGTAATCTTTTCACCTATAAGTAATTTTTCCATGATTTGCTTCACACATGGTTATTATCTAATCCACTGTACACTTGACATAATCAGTTATGGGCAGTGGACACAGTTGATCCATTAATGTCCTAACAAAAAATAATGGCCAGTCTCCTATGTTTTTCATTTCAGGACTGCTGTGGCATCCTGTCTTCAGTCCTTAGAAACTTCCCAGTAAGGAGATATGGGGAGAATTTCAATAAGGTAAATCTGTCCAACCTTGTCTTCTTTCTCACTCTCACACTCACTCACTCACATATTTATATATATTTCCATATCTTATTTGAGGCCACAAATCACTGTATGTGAGGATACCTAGGAGTATGATTAACACCCCACTCTTCGCAAGAGAGACTGCCCAAGACCGTTGACACAGAGCAGTACATCAGTTACTGCTTTGCCCTTGACTTCTTTTGGCTTCCACCTGAACGCCACGCAATATGGACCAGACTGTCGAATATCAGCATTTGAAGTCTGCACTGATAAGCAAGGCTGGCCAGGTGTAACATGAGCAAATTCTCTATATAACCACAACATACAACAATTTCTAAGATTCTAAGTTTTAGTGTCTGGTACAGTTGGAACAGACACTAAAACTCGTAGAAATGGCACAATTCTTCAGCATGACAGTGGCAATTGATGATAAGCTTTGACACAATAGTCAGTTACAATGCTGAACTGCAGTCAATTATGGACCCTGAGCTACCCTAAAATTGTTTATGGGCAGTTTATACAGAAAATATTCAGCTTTGCAAACCCACAGCTTATCAGCAGTCCGGCTGGCTGATCTCAGACTATGCCGCATGTGAAATACCCAGATGTGAAGGCCAAATTTTAGTGCAGCCTTTAATTGTACTCAACACAGAGCACCTGTGTAATGATCATGCTGCGTTATCAGCTAGTTAATATGCGTTGTGAATGAATTGTCTTAATGAAGATAAAATGTTAAGGGGTGTGACATATCAAGTCTGTTTTGCTGACATGCAAACGGTATTCAACCTTTTTTTAGCATAAAAACATCTGAGCACGGAATGCATCCTTAAATGTATGCAGGAATATTTGATTCATGTATGCAGGAATTTGTCAGAGCATGTGAGTGCATGGTCCACTTCACGTAGCATTATGTGTAATCAGCCAGTCATACAACTAACCTCACAGGCTAGCATTATACAGTGAGGGAAAAAAGTATTTGATCCCCTGCTGATTGATCCCCTGCTGATTTTGTATGTTTTGTAGTGGGGGGTATTTAGAGAGTGGTTAGAAAGGTTTACCAACAGAAGGTTACTGGGAACAGCTAGGGAAATGAGTAAAAATATACAAATGTTTACATAATCTGACTCCATATTGTTTGTAAAGATATGCAACATCAATGATCATTATATGCTGGAAGTTCTTAGTAAAGTTAGCTCATCTTTCGTCACAAACCAAACATTTAAAAAGTTGTATGTTTCACGACCTACATTATCCTCAATGCTCCTCTTCAGTCAAGGGATGGTGTAGCAACCCGGAACTCAGTGATGATCAGTCTGGTCACTTCGATATACATACTGTATGTGAATGTGCCTATATCAGTTATCATAAGCACCCATAAAGTGTAGGTCATTTAACATGAACCATACAGTAAAATGCCATGTTCCCGGGTCAAAAAGAAAGTAAATGATGCCTAATGACTCAGTGATGACTCGATGATCATATGTTTCTGGGCCAACCAAACTGCTTTGAGAATTCCAGGGACTCCAAGTCTGGTATCAACACGATTTAATGTCCTCCCAACTAGGCTAACCGTCTATTAATTATACCGTATAAGACACGAAGGTAAGGTAGAAGCTTCTGTTAAATATAGACTCCTAAATATGACTGCAACACAATGTGTCGAGAGGTCTATTAAACGATAACAAACTTCTGAATATGTCTACAACATGACATGTTTAACTCTTTAACAAGGACACAACTCAAATATCTTTTTGGAGACATGGCTATATATCCTAAAATGTGACATATCTAAAACACTCTCCCAAATAGTCATTAGCATTACTTTACTTTGGCGAATATAATGAACACAAAGGACAGGAACGGTCCCAATGCAAAATTATAAAATGGACAGGGCGTTGCTGCCAGATGTTGTCTGACATGCAACAAGGACAGTCATTTCTACAATGTTCTTATGAAGTTTGACCCATACCCCGTACAGTACAATAAAGCATATCAACCTATGCTGTCCTTTATTGGGAACAGGGAAAATCCATACACTACAGATACATTTCCACGCATTTGCTATACTCCAGTTACACTCCAGTTTGCTCACTTCCACTATTCCTCAACAGACATTTCTCATTACACTACATTTTGCCCACTGACAAAGAAATGATCATTACATAATTTTAATGGTAAGTTTTCTTGAACAGTGAGAGACAGAATAACAAAATATTTAGAAAAAGGCATGTCAAAATTTTAATAAATTGATCTCATCTTCATCCATTTATCCGTTGTCGGATCGTGGGCAGTAGCTCGAGCAGGGGACCCCAAACTTCCCTTTCCCGAGCTACATGTGCCAGCTCTGACTGGGGGATCCTGAGGCGTTTCCGGGTCAGTGTCGAAATATAATCTCTCCACCTAGTCCTGGGCCTACCCCGAGGTCTCCTCCTAGCTGGACGTGCCTGGAACTCCTCCCTAGGGAGGCGTCCTGGGGGCATCCTTACCAGATGCCTGAACCACCTCAACTGGCTCCTTTGGATGCAAAGGAGCAGCGGCTCTACTCCGAGTTCCTCACAGATGACTGAGCTTATCACCCTGTCTCTAAGGAAGATGCCAGCTACCCATGGCCTGATCATTTCTTTGTCAGTGGGCAAATGTGCAAAATAAGCAGGGGATCAAACACGTTTTCCCTCACTGTATATCCTTGGCACACGGCCTATAATATAATGTACTTTTTGTGGATAAAGTAGCCTGTACCCAGGCAACAACCATGCGTGCTAATATAGCTTGAGACTATTTTATTGACATTTCTGGGGCCGTATTCACGAAATATCTGAAGGCTGAAAGTAGCTGTTAACTTGCTGATTTAGGACAGACTCTTTGAAAAATGGGTGTGTCAGTCCACACTTTAGGACTCCTAAATCTGGGAAAAGTTAGTAACCTAAGAGTCCTCTGGACTACTCCTAAGACCAAGTTACAAACAATCCAAAAAGGGCTGCTGCAGGAAATCTGCCTCATAATCAGGTTGAAATTTTAGAAACATTTATTAATTCTGAGCATTTAACAAGGTATCGCCTTAATCGCAAGGGTATTATAATCATAGTAGAGATAGCCAGGGATGCTGTCACTTCACCATAAAACAGAACTAACCCAATAGCATCAGACATCAAGGTTGTGACAACCAGGCTTGGAATTTTAAGGGCAAGGTCATTTGGTCTTCGGTATCACAAACATTTTAGAGCACAAAGGCCACATGCCAGGGCACAAGGTCATTGAGTGAAATAAGAGGATTTGGAGCTTACCAATAAACAATTAAAAATTTTAAGAAAAAAACATGCATGACATAAAAACATATATATTATTTACTTTTTAATATAATATTTTGAATGATAACTTATAACTGATATGTTTTTTCCACATAAACTTTAATTATGTTTTAATACCTTGAAATAACATCTACTCCTCCCGCAAACCTTTCATAGATTGTGGAAACTGTTTCATGCCAACCGTTTTAGTTGGGAATATTCACATTACTGATGGGAACTTCGTCTCCTACTGACTCGGATCTTGCCCCCCCCACCTCCTGGGGTCAACGAATGCTCATCATCATAATGTCGTTTACCTGTCTTTACTACTTCAGCAAACGCTTGTTTTCTTCTATGATTACAACTATATTTTTCATTAGAATCAAAAATCATATACTACATTGATTATTGTAGGCCGTGTTTCCAAATATCTTTTACAAACATGTATTCACAATGCTTCTTTCTTGATCAACTTTTCTTTGAGAACGTCAAACTAACAGCTGTTGGACGAAGAGTAGGCTACTGAGCTGGAAGCCAGCGGTCGGGGTAGAACTCTTATGAACAGAGAAACTCAGTTTTACTCATTTATTCTGGTCGCTATTCTGGTCAGCCTCAGGCTTGTGTTAGTGAGGCGTACAGCTGGCTGATCAGATAATATCCAGACTCCATGCTTATTATTCTAGGGACTTCAGCATAGCAATCCTCAGCCGTGAACTTCCAAAATACAGATAGCATACTAAGTGCTCCACCCAGAAATCTAACACATTGGGCCAATGCTATAAAATATTAAAGGATGCCTCTTGCTCTGTCCCCTGTGCAGTTCTGGGACACTCTTATCACTGTTTGATTCACCTTATCCCGATCTACAGGCAGACATTTATACCTGCTAAACCTGTGGTCAAGTCTGTAAAAGGATGGACCAATAAATCTAAGGTGGAATTACCAGCCTGTTTCGATTCTACTGATTGAAGTGTCTTTGAGGCTGCAGCCACATACCTACATGAACTTACTGACAATGTGACATCTTACATCAGTTTGTGTCCGACAAAACACTTCTGCACATACCTCAACCAAAAACCCTGGTTTACAGCCAGAAACACACTGACAAGGGAAGTCAAAGCAGCAAAGACCCCTCGTTGCTGTGGAAGGGCCTGCAGGTACTCACCAATTACAGTAGACCATCCCCCCACACTGCTGAATCTCAACAAGCTGAATGTTTTTTATTGTAGGTTTGAGAGGCCACCAGTCACACCTCTCCCCCACTCCAGCACCATCTTCAAACAGTCACCTTCCCCCACTGCCACCCTGTCACCTCCACTCACCGAGCCCCCTTCTCACCCCCACCTACACAAACAATCTGTGAAAAGTTGGTACGGCAGCTCTTTCAGATGCAGAAGTCCAAGAAACCACCTGGCTCAGACGGTGTGTCAGCATCCTGCCTGAAAGTTTGTGCTGAACAACAGGCCCCATCTTTACACAGATCTTCAACAGATCTCTGGAGCTGTGTGAAGTTCCATCATGCTTCCCCCATAAAGCCTCCATCACTGGATTGAATGGCTACAGACCTGTCCCCCCTACATCTGTGCTCATGAAATGCTTTGAAAGATTAGTGTTTGCCCACCTGAAGGACATCACAGGCCCCTTGCTAGACCCACTGCAGTTTGCCTACCGGGCTAACGGGTCTGTGGATTATGCTGTCAACATGGGACTGCACTACATCCTGAAACACCTTGACTCTCCAGGGACATGTGCAAGGATCCTTTTTGTGGACTTCAGCTCGGCGTTCAACACCATCATCCCAGACATCTTCCATACCAAACTCATCCAGCTCACTGTGCCAACCTCCACCTGTCAGTGGATTGCAAACTTACTGACCAACAGGAGTCAGCAGGTGAGGCTGGGGAACACCACACCCGAACAATCAGTACCAGCGCACCCAGGGGTGTTAGGTCTCCCCACTGCTCTTCTCCCTCTACACCAACAACTGCACCTCAAGAGACCGATCTGCCAACTACTGAAATTCACAGATGACACTATGGTCATCGGCCTCATCTGGGAGGGTGATGAGTCTGCCTACAGGCAGCTAGTCCTCTGGTGTGGTCAGAACAACCTGGAGCTTAGCACACTCAAAACTGTGTAGATGAATTTGGACTTCAGGAGGAGCCCCCTGACTCTGCCCCCATCACCATTCTCAACAGCCCTGTATCTGTAGTGCAATTCTTCAGATTTCTGGGATCCACTATCTCCCAGGATCTAAAGTGGGAGTCTAATACAGATGCCATCATTAAAAAGGCCCAGCAGAGGATGTACTTCCTGGCCAGCTTAAGAAGCTTAACCTGTCTAAGGAACTACTGATCCACTTTTACACAGCCATCATCCAGTCTGTTCTGTGCATGTCCATCATTATTTGGTTTGGATCTGCCATGAAACTGGAAAGGAACTGACTGTCTGTTGCTAACCTGCCCTCCATCCATCCAGGACTTACACAAATCCAGAGTCAGTAAAAGGGCAGGAAACATCACTGCAGATCCATCACACCCTGGATACAAGTGGTTTCAGCCCCTGCCCTTTGGCAGGCGCTACAGACACAGGAACAGTTTCTATCCACAGGCCATCACGCTCATGAAGAGTCAGAAGAATTCAGTGTTGTTCATACTGTATATATAGTACATATCATATCCACCTACCTAATGTACATTACACCTGCAGATTTCAGCATTGTTTGCACTCTGCTCCAATACACTATATATATATATCAGCTATCAAATAACTATTCTAATTATTATTGTCTGCGTTCAATTATTAGTAATAAACATGTCTTTATGATGTTCCTGCCTTGATCTATTTTTCTCTACAAATGTACAAAGACTTTGATCGGAGAACTGAGCTGGAGGACCGGGTAAGACAGAAAAAAGGACTTGTGAGTTCCGACCCACTAAAAAGATTTGTTCAAAACAAACGGATCATTTGCGGACTGCTCATCACTAGTTCACATGACAACAACAAACAGGCTGCCGAATTTACTATTAACGTTAAAGCTAGCTACCCAGAATGATACCATTACCTCAGTTACCCAAAAGCAAACCACTAAGTATCCTTTAACATCACAGTCACCCGTGCTAATGAGTACGACCTAAATACACAACTACAGTGACTAATTTGCACGCGGAGCAAGTAATTTTTTATTTTATTTTAAATATTTTGCCACAAATGCTGACATGTCGAGTTAAGTCATACCTAATGTTAGTCCCAAAAAGCATTCAGGTGTATTCTCTGGTATTCTCCCACTCGGATGTTGCTCACGAACGCACCTTTCAAAAGAGAGGTTTAATTCAGGTAAGCACTAAATAAATCCGCTGTCTATCAGTAATTAGCTATCTTGCTTACATGTATCTAGTCCGTTCTTGTGGTTGTTCTCATTTGCAAACTATAAACAAACATACGAACAAACTGCTAAGCATGAGGTTTTGACAGTTGGAGGGTCACAAAGGCCATGGAAGCCGTAGGGCGTACAATGATTTTTGGGCGTACAATGATGTCTACGCTACTTGGCCACAGGGAAAATGCAGCAATGCAGCGCAGATGAACTACATATATCTCAGTCGCCTGTCAGTATAATATTACATAAAACAAAAAATGCGCTCCCCAGACCAAATCATGCGACAAATCATTCGGTTTCCAACTACAAAGAATCAAATCCAACTTCATGGACGTTGCAAGACCACCTAGTATGCTGGGACACATAATTGCACAAATTATTGCACCATCAAAAGATTAACGCACATTTTTTTATGAGCTGCCAGACATGTAAGAGGCAGACTGTTTGCTGAATATATCTTTACTAGTCAATATATCATTCTTGGCTACATGTTTAATAAGTGACAATTAGTCTACATTTGAAATGTATTATCTTTTTCAATATGGCCACATGACACATTCTTCAACAGAAGGTATTGCTATAATGAATTCACTGACAGAGACCCCTCCCCTTTCAGCCAATCACTATGGGCTTAGTTAATTTTTTTTTATCCCACTATGGGCATACTAAGTAAGCTTGTTCGTGGAACACGACCTCATCTATAGCAACCCCGCCCTTTCTCTTAGCTTAAGACTTCTTGTTCCTTAGTAAAAGTTGGTCTGGCAGCTTGTGAATAGGTTTTAAGAGGAAAAGTCTTAAAATACTTTTAGTGCTGTTAAGGAGTCCTAGTGGGAAGATAAAATATTTTGTGAATACGGCCCCTGGGCGTCGAGTGATGGATGAGCTTCAAAGGGGTGTTTAAATCATTAAATTACTAATACGATTATTTTGTATAGCAAACAAACTTTTGTCAGGCTACTTACCTGGCTAGCGAGACAGTCAAATGGACAAAAAGTATGCTACTAGCAAAGCAGGCATCAAAAGATTCACTGTAAACATAAAATGTGGTCTAATCATTGTTATTCTACGCTATATTTATGTTTGACTGTATACAGTGTGTGAGAGGACAGGGAATGTGTCAAATTCTCTGAAAACGAAACGTGTTTCGAAACGTGTTTGAAGTGCATATGGAATTTTTTGGGGGGGGATCTTATATTTCAGCTCATGAAACAGGACCAACACTTTACATTGCGTTTATAATTTTGTTCTGTGTACTTAAGCAGCTTGTCAGCAAAGGCACACTTCTTGTAGTGGTGAAATGAGCAGCCGACTTACAGAATAAAAAAAATAACACAGAAACACGCTCATGCAGTTCCCTGAGGAGTTACTTGCCCACTTGGTAAAAAAAACAAAAGGACTTTGTCTCCTCAATTAAAGGTTGGATTCCAGTCATGTTATGAGTGTAAGATCAATGTGCAATTTCTTAGCAATATCATTTTTCTAATTGCCTTTTTTAGGAAGGGGGTGATACTTAATGAGAGCACTGTATTTTGACATAGTACATGAAGGTTCTGTTGACTTTCATTCCACACATAGACCCTCCCACAAGTAACTAGTTCATAAAGATAGAAGACAGTATGAACTACAGTAGAGAATATCTGTTTTACATAGAACACCCAATAGGCCCAATAGGCTACATTTACTTTTCCCATGAGCGTCATTAGAACAGGACACATGCATTAACTTGAACTCTTCACAAACACACGTGCACGCACGCATACCCACAGGATTAGCTCAGTACCCATAGCAACTGACAACGGTGCCTTAGCAACCGTTGGGCATCTTTCCAAGCCACTGGTGTTGCCAGGCAGTGGCAGTGTTCCCATGGTAACATCGTATTTGCTGCCTTTGTAAATAAGGTATGGGAATAGAGAGCAGGGATTAATACTACAGTATGTCATACCATCTTGATAATAAGTTATGGGAGTAGCTGATCATCCCCCCCACCATGTGGTCAAGAAGCAAGTTTTAAATTGGTGAAGTTTGCCTTTGCATTGGTCTGAGCCATGTTCTCTAATGCTTGAAAAGAATCCCAAGGTCTAAAGAGGACAAGGGACTACATAACACTAAAGTATAAAACATTCCTGCCTTCTCCCCAATGTTTACCAGTCTCATAACCCCAAACTATATTATGAAGATAACATTGAAAAGAATGATCAGGTATCGACTTTGAATACGCGGTTTGTATTCCCACATAGCTGCCTCAGCTCCACAAAGGTAATGCGTGTCACGTCCACTTGCCATCTGACCCAATTTGGCTTTCCAGTTAGGTGAAGGAGACGAGGATAGTAGTGGGAGGCTTTTCCACTGAAGAATGTGCTTGTTGCCATGCAAACTTCATGCAATAATGCTCTCGGGCTTGGTGTGTCAAAAGTAAATGCTACCTCGGCTCATTATGCTGTGAAAATAAGCACAGTCATTTACAAAGATGTCTGTGGAGAACAGCGACAGAATGGCACACTTTATACTAACGAAATCAGATGTCAGTCTAGCGTTCCTCTCCAGTTACGGAAATCAGACACATTTGAAATGCTTTTGTTTTTTGTGAAAGGTCAAACCTTGGTTTTATATTTATTCTTTCTGTTCCTCAAGGCTGCATTTCATTCCTTTGTTGGATAAACTGCATGAACATATGTTAAGCTTATTCTTTGAACAAACAGAAGACATTTCTATTTTCTCCTCTATTTTGTTTTTTAAACTACATTTGTGCTCAAAAGTTTGCATGCCCTTGTAGAATTGGTAATGTATGTATCATTTATAAAGATAACATAAGTGAGCAGGCAAAACAAATGTCTTTTATCTCTTAAAGGATTCACATTCAACTGTAGGTCATAACAGAATGGCACAATCATAAAACAAAACATGGCCACAGAGGATTTTTTTTTTACTGACCCTGATTCAAATGTCTGCAATACCCTTAGTTCTCAATACTTTGTATTGCCCCCTTTAGTATTAATGAGAGTGTGCAGTCTTCTGTAATAGTTGTCTATGAGGCGAATTCTTCTAGGTGGTACAGCTGCCCATTCATCTTGGCAAAATGCCTCCATGACATGCAGTCTTTGGTCGTCTTCCCTGAACAGCAGGTTTGAGATCTCTGCAGAGTGGCTCAATTATATTAAGGTCAGGAGACTTTGATGGCCACTCCAGAACCTTCACATTTTTCTGCTGTAACCACAAGAGGGTCAACTTGGCCTTGTGCTTAGGGTCATTGTTGTGCTGAAAAGTCCAAGAGTGACCCAGGTGCAGCTTTTGTGCAGAAGATATCAAATTGTCTACCAGTATTTTCTGATAACATGCAGCATTCATCTTGCCACATTTTCACATGATTCCCTGTGTATTTAGAGCTCACACACTCCCCAATACATCAGTGAGCCACCCTGCTTCACAGCAGGGATGGTTTTCTGTTCTCTATTGGCCTTGTTGAGCCCTCTCTAAACACATCGCTTATGATTGTGACCATAAAGCTCTATTTTGGTCTTGTCACTCCAAATTATAGTGTGCCAGAAGCTTTAAGGCATGTCAAGGTGTTGTCGGGCATATTGTAATCAGGCATTTTTGTGGCATTGGAGCAGTAAAGGCCTCTTTCTGGCAACTTGACAATGCAGCTCATTTTTGATCAAGTATCATAATATTGTGCTCCTTGAAACAACCACACCGACTTTTTCCAAAGCAGCCTGTATTTCTCTTTAGGTTACCAGTGGGTTTTTCTCGGTATCCCAAACAATTCTTATGGCAATTTTGGCTGAAATCTTTCTTGGTCTACCTGACCTTGTTTTGGTATCAAGAGATCCCTGAATTTCCCACTTATTTATAAGAGGCTGAACTTATTATATCCAAAGCTTTGGCACTTGCATGGCCTTGGATATCTTTTGATTCCTTTTTCCATCTTTCTAAAGTTCCTTGTTACGCAGGTTTTTTTATAGCTATTTTCTGCTCCCCATTGCTCAGTATCTAGCCTGCTCAGTGCATCCATGTGAGTGCTAACAAACCTATTGACTTTTTATACACAGACACTAATTGCAATTTAAAAAGCCACAGGTGTGGGAAATTCACCTTTAATTGCCATTTTCACCTGTGTGTGTCACTTTGTGTGTTTGTAACAAGGCAAAACATTCAATGTTATGTAAACTTTGGGTGATTTAAGTAACTCAGGGCCATTTCGGTGATTTCTGTTATCATTATTTAAAAAGGAGCCAAACAACTATGTGATAATCAATGGCTTCATATCATCATTCCCCTTAAATAAAAGACAGTTTTTTTGCATGATTGGTCATATTTTCTAAATCAATGCCACATTTTTACTATTTCTGCCAGGGTATGCAAACATATGAGCACAACTGTGCCTGTAGTAAGCAATGGGGTCAATGTGTTTTGAGCGTCAGACTTGAAACCAGGAGTTTGTTAGGCTGAAGCTGTTGTTTTGTCCCAGAGCAAGACTGATCGCCCTGATCTCCAATTTGAATGGTTAAGACACAGCGTTACCATCCATCAGTCAAATGTGCAGTGCCAAATCTGGTTTCTGACGACGGATGTGCTTCTCTCTATCACCTTCACATGTCCAAATCTTGTGCCTGGTGCCAAGTCAGACAAAGCCTGTACAGAGCTCATGCATTGGCAGTTTCTGACTATACAGAGGGGAATTTCATTTTCATTTATATTATATTGACAATGAAAAACAAATGATGCACAGAGACTCTAATAAAATATTTGGTCTATTAAGTTGTTGCAATGCACACTAGCTAACTCTGAACCATCTGGGGTTCCTAGACCAAAGACTCTGGCACTCAACATGAGGGCTTCCCTTCAGGCTTATGTTGGCACGCAAACAGACACACACAGACAAACAGACTGGCAGAGGGCTGGCATTGGCACAACCATGCCGCATACACGCGTGATTTGACTGCGAATGAGACAGTGAGTGAGATTGAAAGGGGAGGAACAAAATCAAGGGGGTGAAGGAGGGACACATGGTATGTATAAAATGAGAGACACCCCCAACTAAAAAAGAGAGTAAAAAATACTTTACTACCAAAAATGTTTGGCAATGAAGGACAAACAAGAGGCTGGAGATCAAGAAAACTGGCCAAAGAAAGGAAGGTTAAACTAAAGTAGAGGGCTTTCTGCGTCATGTAGTTACAGAGCGCGGGGGTGAGAGAGGGTGAGAAATGTCACAAATGGGGTTTCCATTTGGATGTCATCCAGCATGAATTTAAAAAGATCTGTAATGTCTATTTTGATCACGTTTCGAAATAGCATACTGTTTAAAATTGGCTCAATGTCTTGGTGCACAGTCGGATTATGAATGACATTAGGTCCAACTAATATAGAACTCCAACTCATCCCAATTAAAGAGATCCAGAAGGCTGCCGAATTGGGAGCAGTTAGGGTTAACTGTTTTGCTCAGGGACAGAACAGCAAATATTTCACCTGGCAGCTCTTAGATTCAATCTCGTAAACACTTTAAAGGTCAGATGCCCTAACTACTAAGTAATTTGCTTTAATAGTTAGCCTTCCCCTCCTGGTGTACTATATCTGTGTATGAAATGAAGAATCACTTAGCTAAGATAGTTGACACTGGCAAAGCACATTTATACTTATACAGACCTCACAAAAAGTACATTTGTTTTTATGTGTTTCCTAGTTAAGAGAGACTTGTGATGCCTCCATTGATAGGAAGCCATGCTCCAGCTGCTTAACATTCTAGTCAACAGAAATTCTGTAAGGCATTAGAAGATTTTTTATTGCATTAATCAAGGATTTGCAGCTTTCAATTAATAAATGAATGCTTCAGGAACAATGGAAGAGTGTCAGAATAACTTAATTCAATGCAAGTTACTGCTTTTATGAGAGAGTTAAAGTTCTGTAACTTACTATGAATTCTTACTATATGAAGGCAGCAGATAGACCAATGGGTAGAGTGATCGAACAGTATCTGAATGAATTTTACGCATTCAAAAAGCTGTATGAATACGTGATTTACAATTTAGTGCTGCTATTGTAATAAAAATAAGTTAACATGGGTTGCCTACATATTAGTAATACTTTAAAGATGCACTCTGGGACTTTTTCAAACTTTTCTAAACCTCACATTTTGAACTGGATGTGTAATCATTTTATTTATATCTACTTAATCTATAAGTTGAATCCCTATCATAACTGAGTTAACCATGAAATAACTTAGTTAACCATGAAAGTTTGAAAGAGAGTGGTTTTAATGATATGGGGCACATTGGCACATAAATGAAATAGTGTATAATATTCAGGGTCCTGTTTTAGCTTAACAGTGCCACTTTTGCAACCAGAGCCAAAAATGCCAACGTTAGTGGTCCTAGCTGTTTGAAGCATTCTCCTTTGATTATTTACAAATAGTTATTAAGAGAGCATTTACAATGATATTGTATCTGTTATATTGTGGTAAATGGTGATTGAAAGAGTGAACTACACAATAGCGTAGTTCATCATTTTAAATCACAATGTTTTGCAATGCACTTGATATATCTGCACTTGATATATCTTTAATCAAACTAGCACAGCTATTAATTAGTGTTTGTTGTACTCTTAAACTAGGTCTAGAGAGCCAGAATGAGAATATGTTTTTCAGTGAACATTTGCTACAATTTATCCGTATATTTGGGGGGTGTATTAAAATTCAAAGCTCCTAGACTGCAAGCTAATCAAGAAACTGTAAGAAATTGGGTCTATTAGCAATTCTATATGGTTTTGATTAGAATTTAGTCAAAAAGTAGGTCAAGAACTCAGCGTTTTCTATCATGCTCCAGAGTACGGAAGTATTTGAAGATGTGAGGATTTCGGATTCACCACAAATGCCTATTATTGAAGTGGGTCAGCTAGACTGCAGGTAGAATGCCTGGCTTTGTGCTGTAAGAAGGGGTACCTTCCAAATTGAATCCTATTCCCTTCATAGCGAACCTTTGAGCCAAGGTCTGATCAGACGTTGTGAAATATGAGTGAATGGAATAGGGTGCCATTTGGGACAGAACCGAAATCTTGCCATGAGGGAGGGGGAGGGGAACGTCTCAAAGGTTCAGCCACTTACCAGAAGAGGGAGACAATGCCACAAAAATGCATTGGGTGGGTGCATTGGCAGACCATTATGCATTATAGCTCACTTTGAAACTTGTTAATATCATAGTTTCCTGTACAATGTCAAGATACAAGTTATCAAACCTGTGTATGAAATGAAAACAATTATTCAGGCTTAATGGTATTTTTTAAAATTAATATATACATTTCAGTTTGAGGTGTCCTTAACCAGAACAAATTACAGTAGTGAGTTATTTACACATTTCCATACTGGTCCCCTGTGGGAATCGAACCAGGAGAGAGGGAGAGATAAAGATGGAGGGAGAGGTGATAGATGAACAAAGATGGAGGGGGGAGGGGGCGAGAGAGAATAAGGTCTTCTGAGAGACTGGTGCATGGAGGAGACTCCAGCAATGACCCTGCTCTAAGAGTGCTCTGCAGTGTGAGGTAGTTGGTTGTATGGTTTCGCATAATAAACAGCCTGGAGATAACTGTACAACCTTCTAGCTTTCCCTGCGGTGTCACCAACACGTCAATCAAAGATGGACCTCTTCTGTCAACTTTGCATGGTAAGTATAAAAATGCCATTGAATAGAACACAACATTTAGTTTTTCTTTAAAAAGTGTTTCATGGAAAGAGTCAGGTCTTTGTTATGACTACATTTCTCATTTCAAGGACTAGGCTTCCTCTGTGTCTGGAAAAAATGCATTTAATGTGTATTGTTCGGTCAATTGAAAATGTATTACGTTTTCTTGATATTATGTGGGTCTGTGTCCCAAAAGGAGTGCTCATATGGACGGAACATAGGTATGTGTGGTTCATCAAGTAGTCATTTCAAGAGACAATAACTATGTTGTAATTAAGGCACTTTTTTTTGGGTTACCAACATAAAATTCTGCATAATGTCAACTAAATTGAAATGGACATTGAGGGACACAAGAACAATGGTCATTTAATTAAAACATGATATCAGGGCTTTGAATCATGAATGTGAAACTCTGAAGACTGATAGTGTAGGCAATCCAGGCGGACATCAATTTGGCGATTGTCCTCTGATAGGTGCAGCATGTGTATGTAGCTTTTCTACATTCTTTTTGCTGCTGCCAACCTGCAAGATCACATAATCCTAAGCACTATTATCATGGTTCATTCTTAGTCGTAGATACACAGGGGCTTTGCCTCTCTGCTATGGCATTGGCGCAAGGCACACACCCTAGAATACATGGCACACACCCCAGAATACATGGCTTCTGCTTTTGGATAAAATGGAAGGCAGCATAGACTGTAATCTTATAAATCTGCCATCTTTCGCAAGAGTCTGGCCGTTTTGTTTGGCTGCAGCAAGTCAGAAAATTTGTCGATTTATTAGTATCAATGTCCTAAAGCATAGGATCTTGTGTAAGCTCTGCCACTGTACCGCCTCCTCTTTCTCCTCCTTCTACTCCTCTCCTTACAAACCCCTCTCCACTCCCTTCCGACCCCCCCTCCAGCATGTCTGGCTAGTGGCTCAGACAGTATCCGCATTGCGTTGCAGTGCTCCAATAAGGAGGGAAAAAGAGCCTGTATCAGCAATGTGTGCCAGCCGTTGCTCTTTTCTTTACGCACACAAAGAGCGACTCCCTTTGCACTCTCTTTAAGCAGGAGAAGTATAAACAGCATGGCACTCGTGCCAAAAAAAGCCCAGATTGTCTGCTATTTTGGAACTGGGTGCCATTCACAGCATTCACTTTCTGGTGTTCCCTTCTGCCATCAGCTATCAGTCTGTCGATGTAGATTTCTCAATGCGATAACCAACAGTCCTGCACGACATTGTCTTGTCACGTTCACATGGACATGACTGGTCGGTTGAAGGTGCTACTCGAACGTATCCCAGATCAAGCGGATTGCGTAACAGAAACTCAGTCCCATGGTACGTGTTCATGTGTGCAGTCGAGATAAACGTCAATGACAAACTGATGTGATTTATGAAGAGGTGGCAGTTTGGAATCCCAACTATAATATGCATAACCAACGGCAACATGTTCATATTACGAGACACATTTCTTACAGCTCTTATAGGTGATATTTGCTACAGAGGTACAGGGTTTGTTCAGATGTTGAGAGGATGATGGATGTTGTTTAGCCCAGAATGTTTCATTGAGGAGAATGGTGGTTGGACACAGAGACCGTAGGGTTAATCACCTTTGGGCTAGATGTGGCTTTGATCCTCATGCTGTGTGAATACCACAGCCTCAGTATCTGTCTGCTCCTGCCACCACCTCCCTCACTCCCCTCCCTCCAGCTCTCTCACACACACACACACACACACACACACACACACACACACTAACACATTTACCCGGATGCACGAGCCCGACAACATACAAGCCACACCACGCGCGTATGCACGCACGCACGCACATACACACATGCACGCTCACACCGACTGCAAGATGGGCGAGACGAGACGTCACGCCTAGGAGAGAGGAAGAAAGAAAAACACACGGGTTGAGAGGATGAGGCGAGAAAAACAGGGATACAGAAAGTGAAAGAGAAAGGAATAGAAGGGAGATGGGATGAGTAGAAAGAGCGAGAGGCAGAAGAGTGTAGGGGAAAGAGGGGCGAGAGATTCTGCAGGCGAGAGACGAAGCGAGGGACCTTAAGCTTGCGTATGTGTTTGGGTGCATGTGGTTGTGTACGCTATGTATGTAGGAGATAGAATAATTAGGGAAGGGGGGGTCACTGACTGTGTCAGAGGCTGCTGGTCTTGGTAAGGGAGTGGAGTAGGACTGTTGGTACAGCCGTAATGGAACCAAACGGGATCGTCTGCTTGTACCTGTCATAAAGACTGGCTGCTTGGACCCTAATAACCCAGAGAATTAGATCGCCAGGGACAGAGCCTGGTAGAGCCTGGTAAAGGGATAGAAGAAGAGAGAGAGAAGTAGAAAGAATGACCGATAAAGCCAGGGGAGCAGGGTAAAAAGGGGAGAAGAGAGCATGCGCCTTGTTTTGTCTTAGCGTCTAGGCTACAGCCCTGAAAAAGAAGGACGATGAAGATGTCGCAGGATAAGGTTTAACAAGCTTTTATTTCTTTTACTGATTGAATAATAGTCATTTTCACTCAGTGGGTTTAATGAATCGATAGTCTGTCGACAATGTGTGACTTTTGTTAATTTTTATGTCTGTGCATGCATTTCTTTCTGTCTCTAAGTGCACACATTGTTGTGTATCCGCATAAGGAATTCCATATCGTCCAGAGACAAAATGGTGAGTGGACATTTTTGAGCGAATCAGAAAACCGGGAGAAACCATCCGTCCAACCAATTTGGTCAACAGCTGTCATTAATTTTCCATTTCCTCTCCCTAACGTTCATTAGTTTCAAGACTGATTTTTGTTTTTTGTTTTAATTCATTCCCTCTTGCTTTGTTCATCCACTGCTCGCGCTTCAGTGAGAACGTAAGCCTGCACAAGGGAAAACCAGAGGGACAAAGAGGATAGAGGAGATCTAATTTAACATACAGTACAATGCTCCATGCACCTTTGCTTTGGCAGGTGCATTTGCAAACCTGTGCATATGCAGGCCTTTCTATGCATGAGCCCGGAGATGTTCCCAATCCTCTGGAAATGTTAAGGCCATCTTTCAATTTCTGTCTTCTGAAGGTCCGTATTGAACATGCATGCGGAAAACTCAGTGTTTATTGTGTTTCTCAGTAGTTTAAAGTCTTTGGTTGTTTATAGAAAGCAGATGTTCATCTATGTTTCACTGTCTAATGTGAACTGATGTTGGAATGTGTCTCCCAATCAATTATCATCTTTTAATATTTAATGTCACTGAAAATGAATAGGAATATTTGTGTTTATTTCCTCCACAAAATGGTGACTTTGGTGACTTTTGATGTGCACCATAAAAGTGGACCATGTCTCTAAGGCGGTTAGAGTTGCTGGGCCAGCAACTGAGAAGGACACTGTTTCGAAACTGTGAGTTGAGAGTGTGAACATTCTGTCAATGCTAATGCAAGACACTGTAGAACAGCTTCTGCTAAATGACTCAAATGTTAAATTAATGCCATGGCAGCGCACTCGGGATTGGGTTGGAGTTGGCCCTAACCTGTTTCGGGTTACAGGGATTTCAGTCACGGAGGCTTTGGAACCTGATGATGTTGTGTTCAATTTCTCTACAAACACTTTTTTTGCAGCTCAGTTTTGATCAGGGCTGCCAAAACAATTTTTGGAGAGCTTCCCTCCTATAGGTTTTCTTTCCAAACTGTTTGTGACTAACCTGGATCAGTTTTTCCATCGAGTTGATTGTTAGAATCAGGTGTGCTAAATTAGGGTTGGAGAACCTACCGGATGTTTGCCCTTCAGGGAACAGGGTTGGGCAGACCTGGTTTAGGGAGTTGATCTGTCAGTCTTTCTGTCTCTCCAATGGGAGACATTGTGCACAATTAGATCGACCAAGGGCCAAAATTTAGTATATGTGACCCTGAACTATTTAAATGTAACGCACAAAAATAACAATGTGCGGTGCTTCCATTTATTTCTTACTTGTGTCCTTTTCTCTTCCAGGTAAACAGCTCTGTCAGGTTTGGATGGGAGGTGTAGAGATGAGCCATCTACATCCACCCAAGTAACACTACACACAATTGGATGGTATTCGGTTTTCTCTTTTTTTGGAAAGGGGGGTTGTAATATTAATTTGACTTTTTTTACAGAAAATTATAATGAAAATAAATTTTTGTAGGGGTTGATGTATGCAGTAGTAGTTTATCAAGTCTTATTTGACAATAAAATCATCTTTGGATGCCTTTTTTGATGTGGGGTACCTTACAGGTTGGTGTTATCTAAAATTCCTGGAAGAAGATCTTGGAAGAACAAGACATTGGTTGTAAGTTTCCCATACATACATGTTTTACTATAAAAAATCTAATACATCTCCCATTATCAAACCAATGTGTTTGATTGGGACATCTTAGTAAACTTTAGTTGTGTTGTATTTTGATATTGAAAATGATTCACATAAATCTTTAGAATATAGCTCAGTGTGCTTTTTTGTCCCTGAGACCCTTAACCTGTGATTACTTTAAAGGTCACAGGTGAGGTCCTTGGGAACAAGGCTGCATGCAAGTTCATCAGAATAAAAAAAGCTGTTAGTGGACTTGCAGAGAATTGTCATTGAGATCAAGAAAATATAATTGATTTTACAACTAAGACAGCATGGAAATACACACACCAAAAGCATTAGAAAATCTCCCTGAAATAACACAGAAAATGAGTGTATACCCTTTGTAGTTCATATTCTATAGCATGTGAAATTACCTGATCATAATAAATGCAGTTTTAAGGTACTGAAATGGCAATCCAAACAACCTTCAAGGTGTTTGTGAAAGGAAAAACAGAGTGAATGGAATTTTAATGTTCAAAATTCCATGTCATTATGAATTTGTTGTATAACCAACAAGTTGTATTCATTATTTTACATTCAACATAGCATCTACAAGTTAGGGTTAGGGTTACATTCAACATAGCATCTAACCCAAACCACTTTTTTTTACACAAACCAAAAATCTAACTTGTATTTATGTTGATTTCTCTATGTCTGGAAAGAATTTCCTTTGCACTGTCCAGACAACTATGTGCAGCCAATGACGCAATTGAGACAACTGGAGGGACAGTGCCTATTGGCCAATTTTGTGCCCTGACCATTATTGGTCAAATAAAAAACGACAAAGGGTCATAACCTACAAGTTTGTTCCATCTGAGTCTTTCAAGGATTCCATCCAGTCTATGAAAATAAACTGTGTCTATTTCATGTATCAAATCATGAAAAATCTAACAGTTTGAGAGTTGTAATGAACATGTTTTATTTAAATAAAGGAAATTAGTTTAATTTGGTTGTGTGCTTCTTTTACTGGCAATGGAAACTATTGAATTCAATAAATGAATTCAATTCATTTTTGAAATTCTGTTTTGCAATGTGCTTTTAGAGATAATAGTCAAAAGAACCTTGTACCTGTCCTGCATTCAATAACTCAATAGAGTTATTAAATGACTAATCCAAAATGATGTACTCTGGCCTAGGTAGTCGTGCAGACTGATTCTGGCCCGCTGCTCTTTCAGAAAAAAACTCATCATAACATCACCGACTATCTGCAAAGCAATAGCTTGCCTGAAATGTTGTATACAATAGTCATTATTATTTACAAAAACAATGGACATAAAAAAGATATTGTGTAGTATGCCTACATTTCATGTATAAATTATAAAAACATTACATTTAATATTTTAATACATTCAAACTGAAAATGTTCTATTACAAATTATTACGTCTTGAACAACCACACTGGATTTTTGTAATATTTGTAAGCATAGAATTTAGTGTTATATTCCTGCTACTGTATTGTTATCTAGCCCTGGCAGTTTGGCGGGTTCTGCTGGCCCTGAGCTAGTAGAGGAGCACCTTGGGACAGTTGACATTGATTGTGCTATTTGCTGAGGAGACAGACCAAGACACATTAGTACCAAGCTCACTCCTGCTGCTGAAAAACACATTAACTGCCTGCATCGGGAACCCTGTCTCGTAACCATGGCAAAGCACACAGGGAGAGGTGTGGGTTGAGGATTTAACACACAACCTCTCTGGGGTTGTCTCTCAAGCTCTCAAAATCAGTTTCTCTCCCTCCACACACACAAACACCATATTTGAATATATTTTTCCTATTCAGGTTGCTTCCATTAATCATCTGTTACTTCATACCTCTTTGCTTCGATCATCTCCTTCCACCCTTTATCCCTCTCCAATACCTTCTAAAATGCTTTTAAAAAATTTAGGGAAATATTACCTGGGACAATTTCAGATTTTTTACAGTTAAGGTCCAATGCTAAAGTACACTGCTCAATAAAATTAAGGGAACATGTAATCATCACAGTACAACACCAAGTCAATAAAACTTCAGGGATATCAATCTGTCTAGTTAGGAAGCATAAGCAATTGTGAATTAATGTAAACTGTTTTGGTGCAAATGAAAGTGGCAAAAGCAAGACAACCCCCAAAAATGTTATGGTTTTGCGGGTGATGGCCATAGACAATTGCTCTCTCCTTATCCTTCCCGAATCTTCTCTAGTTTTGCGTTTTGCTAGTGTCGTTGTCACTACTGGTAGCATGAGGCAGTACCTGCAGCCCATTCAGGTCAAACAGGTCGTCCAGCTCCTCCAGGATGGCACATCCATGTATGCCATCAGGAAGATTTGCTGTGTCTCCCAGTACAACCTCAAGATAATAAAGGAGATACCAGGAGACAGACCATTACACGAGGAGAGATGGACAGGACTGTAGAAGGGCATCAACCCAGATGTGCACATGTGGATGACATGGAAGAGTGTGGAGACGCTGTGGTGAATGTAATGCTGCCTGCAACGTCATCCAGTTTGACTGGTTTGGCGGTGGGTAAGTGATGATCCTTGGAGGGTCGCACAGACCTCCACAGGTACACTGACTGCTGTTATATAGCGAGATGACATCCTCAGATCCATTGTCAGACCTTACGCTGCTGCAGTGGGCCCTGGGTTCCTCCTGGTGCAGGACAATGCCCAGCCCCATGTGGCCAGAGTGTGTCGGCAGTTCCTGGATAACAAAGGCATTGACGCCAATGACGGGCCTTCACGTTATGTATTGGTGAATCCAATCCCACCAAGTAGTGCCACAGACTGCCCAGTAGCTCACAGATGCCCTTATCCAGGTCTGGGAGGAGATCCCCCAGGACACCATCCGTCATCTCATCAGGAGCATGCCAAGATGTGGTTGGGAGTGCATACAGGCACGTGGGAGCCACATTATGAGTTGCTGGGATAGAATTCATGCAAGTTGGAACAGCCTGTGATTTAAATTGTTTACTTAGATTTTTGGTGTGAGTTTGAATCCAGCCCTAAATCGGCTGGTGATTTTGGTTTCCACTGATTGTTGTTACATCCTTTTGTTCTCAACGAATTACACAATGCACAGTAAAGATTTTGATCGATTTTGGTTTCCACTGATTGTTGTTACATCCTTTTGTTCTCAACGAATTACACAATGCACAGTAAAGATTTTGATCTTTAATATATTTCATTAATTGAGACCCGATGTGTGATTTAATTAAGTGTTCACTTATATTTTTGGGGCAGTGCATTTTATACAGTAGCTGTAAAATGTATCTACTCTTATCAGCCACCTTGTTATTCTTTTGAATTGGATTAATTGTTTTGGCATGTTTTCTTTTCACATGCGTTCGCTACACGCGAGTGGGATCCGCAAGGCCATCAATATTATGCATGAGGAAAGGGGAAAAAAAATTCTCGCAAACATGATCCAACCGTGAATAGTCTTCTGCATTAAACCCAAAACTAAATTGAAAAGTAGCGAGAGCTGCCATAATGGGTGCACAGGGAGCAATTAACTGCCTTGCTACGGGAGAGATTGTTCAGATTTTAGCTAGTTGATTCGATCTAGCAACGTTTTGGTTAATGGTAAAATGTTTTAACTACTGGCTGGATGTGTGAAGAGGCTAATGTGGTTGAAGTGCAGATTGTGCCTTCCCGTTCTGGGAGGGCAGTGTAGTGATACTCCCTGATGAGCCACATTACAATTTCCACCAAACTGGGTTAATCCTTCTGGCACACTGCAAATACAGAGTTTGTATTTCCCTTTAGCAACAAAGGTTTATATAATACTAATTCAATTACTCATATTTCTTCATGTTTATATTTGAAACATTTGCAATTTAAAACATAGGTGTATATTGTTACTAACAACAAATTCATGAGTTATATATTTGAATTATGAAAAAGAAATGGTAGATCATATTTTACTATCCACGATGGGCATATATTTATTCTCCAGAGTAGCCGCTGGGGGGTACTACAACTCTATTTAGAAAAATCTGGTCACACCCTTTACTAATAGTATACAAATCAACTCCCACCTCAGAAAGAGGGAACACTGAGTTGTGATGCAGAAGTGGAATAAAACTGAAAGAAAGACACACGGCTCAAACTTACGTCTTTGGGTAAGAGCAATATTTGTTATTCAGTGCAGTACTAACCAGTTGCCTTAAACTCCATAGCAACCATGAAGCACCAGCTGCAATCGATTGCAATGCTTTCACCCCGTTTTCTTGAATACAGCTTCTCAACAAGCACCAGCTGCTACATTCCTCATCAGCCCAAACAACAATGAGGTGGGTTCATTCTGCCAGACAAAACAATTTTGTTCAAGGGGTTGATCATAAGTGGTTAGAAATACAAACAGCAAGAGCTCTGGGACAGGGGGGCACATGGACAAAATCCAGAAAGCTCCTCAGGTTAAGAGAGAATGAGATACTGCAATGTCAAGGCAAAAACTGGGACATACAATACTAAACAATACAACAGTTGATTTGAATATTTAGGATCAGTGGCTCCTGAATGGCACAGTGGTAATATCACTGATTTGCAGGTAGCTGGGTAATTGCGAGACCAGTTTGAATCCGACTTGCCTTTGAGGGAATTTGTCAACACTGTCTGGGTTTGGGTTGTTGGTATTAGAATTTTGTTGCCTTGCCTAGTTGTGCTTTGGGGCCTCTTTCTGGCTGGCCTGATAATCTGTGAGCTTACATAAGGTTGAAGAATGCAATAATAAATGATGGTGTTAAGGAACTGAGTTTTATTGAGCTGTCAAGAATGGTTTTGGGGAAGGTTCTGACAAAGTATTTATTTCAACCCAAAAGACAAATGGGCACCACAGACCGACAGCTGTAAATTAATTGCCAAATACATTGTTAAGATTGTCTTTTTATGGTAAATTTGCCGAAACAGGGGTTGCACCCTACATCCCACTGCTTGCTTGCCTCAAGTTAAGCATGGTCACTCCTGGTGCTACGGGAAGTGTTTTTGGACGGCCGGTAGGGGGAGCTATTCCCTCTGGTCAAAAGGTCTAAAGATCAGCGTCCATATTCACAAAACATTTAAGGCTAAAAATAGCTCCTACCTTGCTGCTATTAGGAGGAACTATAAAGAAAATGGGCGTGTCGTTCCTAACTATACGACTCCTAAATTTTTGACCTAAGAATATTTCACAAACGTTTAAGCACTAAAACCAGTTCCTAAATCTGGGAGAGGTTGGGAGAAGTCAAGAGGACTCCTAAATCACTAGATCAAATCACAAACAATCCTTAAGGTTGCTACTGGCAATCTGCCTCGTACTCCGGTCAACATTTTGGAAAGATTTATTGATACTGAGCTTTTAAAAAGCCATCGGTTTAATCGCGAGGGTTTTGTGATCATAGTAGAGCTAGCCAGGGATGCTGTCACTTCACCAACAAAAAGCATCAAACTCAAACAATAACAACTATGCTACTTGGCCACAGGGAGAATGCAGTTATGCAGCGCAGACAAACTACGTATATCTCATCTGTCATTTGAATATTACATAAAAAAATAAATGCACTCACAAGACCCATATCATCCGAAAACTCTTCAGTTTCCTCAATCGCCAGCTACCTAGAAACAAAGCCGACTTTATGGCTAAAGCTGTGCTATAGTCGGGACACATAATTACACAAATTATTGCACCATCAAAATTGCACCATCTTTAGCCAGACAGGTAAGTGGCTGACAATTAGCTGAACATATCTTGTCAGTATGTCATCTTTGGTTTCATGTTTAATCAATGACACCCTACATTATGGCAGCATGACATCGCTCTACAGTGATAGATAGTGATGGCCAAACGAGGCTTCATCTGCGTTATTTTTACAGCAGGATATAACGCTGGCAGCACTCAGATTTTTTTCATCACAATTAAAGCCATCATTTAAGTTTATACGGCCTATCTAATCTGTAAAAAAAAAAACGGACAAGAACAACATTGGAACGAACATTAAACATAAATTGACAGACTAGATTGTTAACTATATTGCCCTATATAGCTCAATGACTGCTTTTATTTTGAAGCGTTACTAGCATAATATTCTGCTGCTGGAAGAATGGTAATGAAGTCTCGAATGACCATCACTAACTATAGGTACTACATGTCTTTCCAGTAACCTGATTTTTTTGTGGCACCATACAAATGGAGATGTCTTGATTCCAGTCTAATGGGATTGTTCTTGTCTTTGTTTTAGTTCCGTCCTTATTTATTGTCACACCACTTGTCTTTGTTTGGAGGGATGTAGAGTAATTTTCCACCTACAATACAGTTTTGCAATAGCGGTACGAATTGTTTCCATTCATGAATTTCGACGATGCTAATAACGCTAATTACAGACTGGGACACAGCTGTATAATGGATTGTAAGAAAATATGACTGTGCTTACTGGAATGTCTCTTGGTAAGTGAACATTGAGAAAAATATGACTTTTGGATGAACTGTCCCTTTAAGTCTGGAGACCATTTGGTTGGCTTAAATATAATTTTTACTTAGTCAGTCAATGTTGTAATTCAGCACTTTTGAGAAAGTTAGGGCGCGAAAGGGTGCAGGGCATCACCAGGAACCCTACACACCCATGTCACAATGTTTGCCCTCCTCCCATCAGGCAGGCGGTACAGGTCTCCCTGTTCTCACACCAGCAGGCTCAGGTGCAGATGCTTTCCATCTGCTGTAACTCTGCTGAACACTGTGACTTCCTATCACTAAATACTTCCACTGCACTACTGGACTAGTCTGTTAAGATTTTTCAGTTAACATGCAAATGCTGTTATTCCTGCATTTCAGTTGCACATGCTACCTTACTCCTTCAATTTGCCTCAATTGTAAATTCAGAATGCCATTGAGAATTGACACAACTATTTACCTCACTTGTACATATAATATACTAAATACCGGTGCATTTTCTGTACATTTGTGAATGTTTCACTGCACATTGCGAATTGCCATATGTTATGCATTTGCATGAAAGGCACTTATATAATCATGAACTTGTGAATTTTATTTAATTGTTAATTTTTTCAGTAGTTTGTTTATTTATTCCCATAATCTTATATTTCTGAATATATTTATCTCTATTTATTTATTTCCATATTCTTTTATTTCTGTATTCTTTTATTCTGTATTTCCATTTACTTAAGCTAATGAGAGGGCGGGACTAATAGTCAGATGTAACAATCAAGCCTAGAGCAACAGACTGTGAGTGCTGTTTTAGATCCTTGGCACATCCTCATGTTCCAACAAATATAGATCTACATAGTTGGTGATTGCCCTAACTTCATGCCTGTCTCGCTTTTAAGTGATTTCATCTTGTATGTTTCTGCAGTTTGGCTGAGGTCTCCTCTTAGTTTTGTTCTTTAGTCATGCCTTCTAATTAAGTTGTTTGACACTAGCTCAGCAAAAATGAGTTATTTTCAATGTCAAGTCAAACTGCATAAGCCGTAAGACACAAGTTACCTACTGCTCACGTGCTTCCTCGCTACTACCGGTAAACGCTGCCTTGTGTACAGTAAGCTATGGGCTCAAATGACAAATCACAATCAAAACGAAGGTTTTGTATATCGTAGTTGTATTTAAAGACTTGCAAGAGCTGACAATTTGCACCTGTACAAATAATTTTTTCAACAAACTGCATAGCATTTATGTCAGCTTTGTTGTCACTCACCTGTCTCATTGTTTGCCATTCTTCATCTCAAGCTCTTTCCAGGTTAACTGCCTGGAGTCCTACACTCTGTCCTCAATTATGGCCATCACTGTTCTGGATAATGATGTTACACTGTGGGACCGGACTGCTAAGAACACTACTGGGCTAAACATCCTCAAAGACATGCCACTTATCCTTCTACTCATACCATACTTGCATCTGTGTATTCAAATATTCCATGATATTACTTGGATTCTGCATACCACATAGTCTCCAACACCACCCGTCTCATTGCTTAGTCTTTATGCTGCAATAGTTTGTGCTGGGGGACAAGGGTTACTCTGAATTCTGAGGTATCCTTTTGATCTAAGGAATTAGCCTGCTTATAACTGGTGTCCTGTTCAATCTTAAGAAAGCCTAAGTCTTTGGACTGTGTCTTCTAGCTGTCCCATTTTAAAGACCACCTGGTTGTGTTGGAGATCTACACAGTGATTATAGACCACCTGGTTGTGTTGCAGATCTACATAGTGATGATAGGCCAACTGGTCACCCCTGTCTTTGTCCACCTGGTTGTGCAGCTGATCTGCCTAAAGACTCAGCCTACCTGTATTTACTGATGTCAGTAATAGGAACATGCAGAAGTATTGGCCCAAAAATGTCATGTATTCTTATGAATTTCATCCCTCAATCTGGCTCCTCTCTAAGTTTCTTCCTAGGGTCTGTTCCCACAAGTAATTTTTCATAGTAAATGTGTACCAATTCCTTTTGCATATATGCACTTCAACAACTCCCAATGCAAAAGGGGTTCTACAAAAAATAAACCGGTGAACAGAAATCACTAGCGGGTGAGTAGAACAACTTGTAATCCATCCAACATACGTATTACAGTAATAAATCCTCTTGCTCTGATTATTAGTGAACACACTGAGACACCTTATAGCATGATTATTTACATATGACAAAGGAGAGCATCTGTAAATAATACCCACTATAACTACAGCAAAATCGGTGTTTAATTTGAAATGAGTGCTGACAACTTACCAGCAAAGGATTGGGTGGACAGCCTGACAGAATTCATGAAACTGAGGACCAGCCTGACCCTCAACCACTAAAATGTTGTTCTAGATTTTGTTTTTCTAGTTTGTTTGAATATGACAATCTATGCTTGGACCTGTATAGCACACACTCATTTTGGGGTCATGATTTTTCCTTAGAATCTACCATCAGTATCATTGTCTTTGACAGAACAGTTAAAACTCCCAATTTGAATCCTGCCTTGGTCTGAAATAAAATATATTCAACACCAGTACTTAGTGTAAAATGTCTTATTTAAATTAGTGATGAAATTAAGAGCTTAATGTTGTTTACACTATATCACCTCAGTAGTATATACTAGGTTATTCAAACACTTAATGTTGATTAGCTATAAAATCTGGTACAAGCTAAAAACAGGTTTGTAATAGTAATAACGCAGGATGTTTCAGGTGTCTGGCCGATATACAATGGAAATAACTGTATCCAGGCATTCTGCATCACATCATGCCCAAGAACAGACCTTAGATATCACATTTTGGTCACATACTACACCCCGCCCTGCCAAATTGCTTAAATATATTACATCAATATTTTTTAATCAGAGACAATTTAAGTATGAATATTGAAGAATGACTGACCAACAAAAAGCTATTTCAAATAATTTTATTAAATATGGAAGTGCATTAAATGCATGTCAAACACCCATACAGACCATACATCCTATTGGAATGACTCAGTGGATGTCAAATCTGTGTCCAACCACAAGACAGCATCCCCCTAGACTGGAAAAACAGTTCTTGTTCCATAAAGAGAATAAAAAAGGCCAACATTAGCTATTATGGAAGTCAGGGAAGATTGGTGTGAAACCAATGGGTTGTTTTTCAGATCGTGTGATATTGGCTGGAACTATAGAGGTATTAGGAACAGTAAACTGACTCAGGAGGACATGCCCTGAAAGTGGTCTGGTCCCATGTTCCCTCAAGTTATATAGCATGTTTCTCGATGCGCCATTATGTGTCTAGGACTAAAAGAAAAACCAGCAAGAATAAAATGTTCCGTCTCAATCAATGTCAGTGTAGCTACTATAAAAGAGACAATATAAATGTAGATTTACTGGCCAAAGAAAGAAATCAACAATCACAAATGTGCAGTTAAAAATGTTTAGCACTTGAATTGTAAATCGGTTAGGTCAGGGCTTTAACAAACATTTTCCTCAAGCAGCTAGCTATCATATATCTTCCAATCACCTCTCCCTCCCTGAATGTTTACATGCTTACTCAAGGGTATACTAAGAACTTTCAGATGGGGAATTTGAAAAAGCAACATTTCGATTAACAGCCTAACACAAAATGAAAGGCTACCGCTCAGTTACCCTAAATGACTGGATGCTGTGAGCAGAGATCTTGTTTCACAGGTAGATGTACCCATAGTTACCACCACCCCAGAGATATGAACTCCTTTTAGATCCAGTACATGTAGTCTGCAGCATCAGAGCTCTGAATAAACAGACAGATACGGTCACTGATGGAATGGACAGGAACAGTTAAGTGTTTCAACTGATTAACACATATGAATAGAACATTTCATTTGCCAAGTAGATTGTTATTGAATCTGTTATTTTACCTGGTAAGTTGACTGAGAACATTCTCATTCAGAGCAATACCCTGTGGGAACAGTTACAATGGGAGGAAGGGACAAATGTGCCAATTGGAGATTGGAGATTGGGGATGATTAGGTACCAATGTTGTTTTGAGGCCCATATTTTATATTTTCCCATGACATGGTTTAAAATCCATACGATCAGTGCCATGGGATCTCTAGTGACCAGTCAGTATCCCTGTTTAACATCCCATCCAAAAGTCAGCAAAATGTACAGAACACTTACCTGAAATCTCAATTTTCCTTTTATCAGCTCAATAAACTGTTAGAAAACAGAAGGACACACACACAGTAAATTTACTGACATTGTATCTGACCATTAGTCCACAGATATTTATCTGAAATGTGCAAAGTTTATATTTTGATGACAGATGACACAGACTGAACAGTAAGGACTGAAGCCTACTAGTATGAGATATGGTTACATTACGTTAGCTTTAACAGGGCACCCTTTAGCCATTGCAAACATCGTATGGAACATAGTTGGATAGGCTACACAGCAATGCCAGCTGTCTCAAACAAAAATAATGGTGTATTTAACGATAAGAATATAATAAGGATAACACTTTGGATAGGCATGCATTACCATGCATTTTCATGGACGTTAGCCATGCATTTTGCCATGCATTTTTAAGTCTCTCTGGTGCTGGCTGAAAAAATTAAATACGTGTTTTAATGCCATGTCTCGTTCCAACCACCACCTTTTGGGTTTTTAATTAATATTAGGCTTACATTAGATTGTGATATCTCACTGGAACCCCACATTTTCCCAAACAATAGAAGATTAATTATTCTTCGGCAACAAGTTATCCCTAGTCTTTATCACACTGTTCTCTGGGTTAATTTTCTTAATCGATCCTCTTCTTCTCCCTAACAGCAAGCCCTACTCCGCACTGTTCTTTGGCAGTATGCTCTATGCCGCATCTCCGATGTTTCTGACTGTTAGAATTTTCTGCTCGAAGACCCTGCATAGCTAATATTGTTTCCCCAAACCCCACGTGTTGTACCTTTATTGGGTTGTAGCTATTACTTTCGTTAGGTATAGAGCCATCACGTTATTGGGATGTTTTAAGAATACTCACTTTTAATAAATTAGGTAGCGTGAGAGGCTTGATCAGAATAATGTAAGCCTGCTGTATAGTTTGACTGACCGATGTGATACATACAGCTGGACATTTTAATTGTAAATATTTATTGTCTTAAAATAGGAAAAGGTTGGCGGAAGATGTGTTATAAAAGCGCGTGTAGATGTGTCAAAATTTTTGTTTTAGATTCCTGCCTCTCACAGTTGAAGTGTACCTATGAGAAAAATAACAGACCTCTACATGCTTTGTAAGTAGGAAACCTGCAAAATCAGCAGTGTATCAAATACTTGATCTCCCCACTGTAAGTACTGGCTGATTGGGACTGAGTAAGTTATGAATTGAAAAGATTAAAAATACGTAATTAATTACCTGTGTTGAAAACAAAGGGATTTAAATTTGCACTTGTTATGCATTAAAACATTAAACAATAAAACGTTTATAAACTGTGTTTGGACAGTTATATAATTACTATGTATTAATTTATTATCCCATGGCTTGGGTCCTAAACGTTGTGCCCTGGGATTCCTGTCGGTGTCCCTGGATACTAATACGTGATCAAACCTTGTGGCATTTAGGCTAGCTAGAAAATTTGATTTGCAATTTCCATAACACAAATATGAAGGAAATTGAATGAATGAAATGGTAACTGATTATATAAACAGTTTTGCTAGGTTTCAACAACTTTACAGTTTCTTGTATATGAAACACCTGAAAGGGGAGATAATATAAAATGAAATACAATGCGTAGTGTTTCCTCAGCCATGACTTTATCGAGAATTAGGAAAACCATGAGAGCTCCCCATAAGCAATCAGTCTTGTTTGATTATACAGTGCAAGTAGACTGACAATCTAACAGTTATTATATTCAGAAAACCACAGTAATAGTTAACATGTTCTTAATCTTTTTTTAAATATCTTGTAACCCTTTTCAACATTTCTGTTGTTTTACATGAATTAACTAAATAAATGTTCACATGCACAGAAATTAAATAACATTCCTTACAGCATAGACTGTCAACAAGAAATTATGCATTTTTTCTACCTGTCACATACCCCAGAGGGCATTGCATTGTGCTGCAAAATGCTGTGTTAGCTGTTTTTGTTCAGGGTTCCACTCACTCTATGAAAGTTGCCAACTCAGAATCCAGAAGAAGAGCCCCAGACTATCACGCTTCCTCCTCCGTGTTTGACAATTGGAGGTGCACGCTGAGGAACCAACCTTTCGCCTACTTGACGATGTAAAAAAATACTACTTCCTGCAGTACTGTACTGTCCCAAAATATTTGACATATTAACAATATCTGCCATTAAGTAGTCATGTTCAATAAAACATGTTGTTTTCCTTTTATCAGTGGAACAGGTTGTGAGACGTAGTCTAATCGTGTATAGGAGGGGGACGCAATGGGCTGTGAGTGTATATAGGTCTGAGCTCAATCTTGGACTTAGTAATCTTGAATTGACTCTGGTAAGTGTTGTTAACTGCTTCAGATTTACAAATCTATAATAAAGCTTTAATTGTTTTAAGTATACACAGTCTCTCAACTCATTAGAATTCCCACTACAAATCTTCCACATGAGGATTGGATGGCTAACCCTGATTGTTCCAAGCGACTCCAATGTTAACTGCACACAGGGACCACAACAGTGCGGTTTAGGGTGCTCACACTGCATCTAGGCCAGAGCAGAAGGGACCTGAAAGGGGGTGTCAGTGGAAAGTATTTTGGCAGAAAATGGTAAGTGGTAAGCTGGAAAGTGAGACCCAGATACAGACAGAGAAGAAGAAGATAATGCTTGTGCTGCTATATTATTGTGTTGGGAGAGTAGGGTCAGTTCTACTTCTCTACTGTAAATCCTTGCAGATTGTCTTCTGCCCTGTTCAAACTTAGGAGAACATGAGGTCTTTGCCCACACGTCTGGAGTACCAGGCTGGAAAGACTCATTACTTTCCCTGTCCAAAGTCCATCTAGTTGTGTTGCTGATCATAAAAATACCTTACGATTTCAGCTGCCACTCTGCTGACTCCCCCCCCAGGTTATCACTGTCTTTGTCCATTTGGTCATGCTTCTGGCTTGGACTAGGTTTAATAGTCTTTGGACTCAACCCACATACATTTTTTTATTATTACAACTTGTACTCTTAATCTGTTCAACCGGTACAGCCAGAAGAGGACTGCTCACCCCATTGAGCCTGGTTCCTCTCTAGATTTCTTCCTAAATGTCAGCCTTCTCTGGGAGTTTTTCCTGTTTCCTGTTGTTTGCTCCTTGGGGTTTCAGACTGGGTGTTTTGTAAAAGCACATTGTGATACTGTTGTTGTTAAAAGGACTTTATAAATATATTTAATTGATAATGGTATTGGGAAGTGTGACAGAGGGTGATGAGGAAGTTAATAAAAGGAGTAGGAATAATGGGGATGATGGGATGACTACCCATCTCCCTAATGCACTCTAATCCTCACAGCTCTTATACCAGCAACAGTCCCATACTTTATTTTTATCACATCAAAAATACCATCAGGAACACAATATAAGAAACGATTTGATGATTCAGTTATCCGGTGAAAATTACTCTAACCTTGTTTCCAAAAAAGTTGGGACACTCCATAAAATGCTAATAAAAACTGAATGCAATAATATGCAAATCCTTTAATCCCTATATTTAATTGAAAACAGTACAAAGACAACATATTTGATGTTGAATCAGAGACATGTTTTTGTTTTTAAAAACAAATACATGCCTATATTGAATTTGATGTCAGCAACACATTTCAAAAAAGTTGTGACAGGGCCATGTTTATTTCTGCGTTGCAACAGTTCAGGGTCTACTTTGTCATATTTTTCGTTTCATAATGTGCCAAATGTTTGCAATGGGTAAAAGGTCTGGATTGCAGGCAGGCCAGTTTAGCAACCACTCTTTCACTATGAAGCCATGCTGTTGTAATTTGTGCAGAATGTAGTTCAGCATTGTCTTGCTGACAAAAGCAAGGCCTTCCCCGAAAAAGACATTGTCTGGATGGCAGCAAATGTTGCTCCAAAACTTGTATATATTGTTCAGCATTAATGGTGCCTTCACAGATGTGCAAGTCACCCATGCCATACACACTAATGCATCCCCACACCATCACGAATGCTGGCTTTTGAACTGTGCTCTGAACGTGACAACATTTCTGGATCTTGTTTATATGTTTTCTTCTTTGCATAGTTGAATTTTAACTTGCATTTGTAGATGCAGTGACGTACACAGACAATGGTTTTTGAAAGTGTTCCTGAGCCCATGCAATGATTTCCCCATGTCTGTTTTTAATGCAGTGTCACTTGAGGGCCAGAAGATCACAGCCATCCAATACTGGTTTACGGCCTTGTCCCTTGCGTACAAAGATTTCTCTGGACTCTTTGTGAATCTTTAAATGATATTGTCTACCATGGATTATGAGATCACCAAACTCTTAGAAATGTTACCTTGAGAAACGTTCTTAAATTGAGGCACTTTTAGCCCGGGCAGTCTTTCACGAAGTGGTGAATCCCTCCCCAAATTACTTCTGAAAGACTTCTCCACTATTGGAACCAACTGTTAATACCCAGTCATGTTACTGACCTGTTGCCAGTTAACGTAATTAGTTGTGTGATGTTCCACCAGGTTATTTTTGCCAGACCGTGTAAGCGGAGCCGGCCTAGAAGAACAAATGTCTCTTACTGACTGAGTGACAGACTGATTACCCCTTGTTAAATAGCGTAGTGGTTACAGACCCGGACTACAAATCAACAGATCCTGTGTTCAGCTCCTATCACAGTCAAGGCACATTATTCCTTAGGGTTTGTTTAGGACAGACGAAAACTTAACTGGGTACAACGTACAGTAGCTACATTATAGGAAGCCTAAAATAAACCAGTTCAGGGGGATATTAGGATTTGTTCAGGATAAACAAACACTTCACTGGCTACACGATTCTCTCGTCTTCTCACTTGACCAAAAAAATCAGTTATTGTCACCTATATTGGCTGTTATTGTATCAGTGTCATTCACAAATGGCTCATAAGCTGTAAAAACGGCCAGTGGCAAAATCCATACAGTTCATAGATTTTATTTGTGGTGGAGGTAAACTTAATAAGAAATATTACTCAGTTTAACACGATGTTTTATGGTGTCTAATGACATATTGAAACTCGACGTGATGTTAATGATCTAATGTTGAAATGCCTCTTGGCAGATGTATGGCTCTGTGGCGTAGTGGTTAAAGACGCTGTCTCATATGTGGGAGACCCAGATTTGAATCCATGGTGGGCATCTGCAATCATAATTTGTATCACACAACTGTTTCAGTCTTTTGTTGCCCCTGTCCTAGCTTTTTTGAAACGTGATGCTGTCATCAAATTAAATATTCATTTTTCAATTTTTTTTAAAATGCTGTTGTAAAATGTTTGATCATATCCTGATGTTATGCTTACTGTATGTACATGTCACTAACAGCACAATGCTAATAGATGACCATGCATAACATATTTATCTTAAGGTTTTTACCTTAAGTTATTCCTATAGAATCATCGAAGCCACAGAACTGCAATATTGTCATTAATGCTGGGCACATTAAATTAATATTGATAGACTTTTACTAAAACACCAAACCATACTTAGATTGTCAAGCCTAGCATACAATAATGTGTGCAAAGAAAATAAAATTGAGTTTCTGGAAAACAAGATGTAATGAGAGAGGACAGAGGATTTAAGACTTCAACTAGTAGGAGACAACCTTGAAAACATTTTATAATTCATTTATTCATACCTTTGTTTATCAGGCAAGTCAACTATCTTTACATTCTTACAACTGAAGGCCTGTGTGATGGTAGTTTTTTTGTTTGTTTTCCATAACCCTTTTTTGAGACAGAAATGTGCCCTACACACTCCAACCTGTAAATGGCAGTAATCAGGATCACCCACAAGAAGCTCACACAAAGACCGAGCAGAAACGGATGCAGAGACGGTACAGCA
>JACXGJ010000012.1:0-93892 GCA_016801105.1 Esox niger | reverse complement strand
GAAAAAATAGCTACTGAGTTGTCTCGCTGAAGGGGACAACAATGCGCGGGCAAGCTTGCCCCCTTTGAATAATAATGGAGGGCGTGTCTCTAAGTCGGATGTCTCGTTTTCTGTACTGTCTCCGGTAGTAGAGCCCCCAAGCCACAACGTCCGGTTTAAATTCAAATTGCTAGCAACTAGCTAGCTAGCTAAAAACAACAAAGACCGATTAACGAGCTGTCGACTTTGATGAGATTAAAAAATATCTGATCAATTTCTAGACAGTACCATCTAAGAGAGGATTTGACTAAGGTGAGGTGTATGCTGCAATGCGTTGAATTTTCATTCACCAACATAGCTAACGTTAGCTAGCACGTTAACGCTAGCATAGCAACAAAAGCTTGCTATTCTAGGTTTTGTTGCAAAACGTTTCGTCAAACAGGACGAAGTGGGGAGGGGCCTAGCTGAATTTGTCCAATAGAAACACTCGTTCAACGAAACGTTTTACAATTAAAACGTTTTGTTTTGCTGGAATGAATACCACTAATTTATTTCGCTAGCTAGCTAGCTAGTGTTATCTGAATGACTAGCTAGATGGTCATGCTGGTTCGCTAGTGGCTTTTTAAATTCCGTTTGCTAGCAAACTAGCTACCTCCTAGAAAATGAATGTGATGTTGCTTCGAAATTCAGGTAGGTAGTTGGCTAACGTTACTTGCTAATACTAACCAAACAAATCAGAATTTTACTAATAATATTGTATCCGATTTTATTTGTACGGTTTGCCGTTTCCTATAAACATAATTTCAAATAGTAAACACGAAGTCAGTACTTAAGGATTGCATGTTAAAATACATGTTGGCTGATATCCATTCTCATGCCCAGTTTTAAAGGGTTGCACGGAGAACATTTGCTTGTATTGTAACATTCTCCATATGTGTGTTTTATAGTTCAAAGACCTCAGTTGTTTGCAAGTACTCAGAAGGTGAGTGGGAAATAAGGAAGGAGCCAGGTTTAGAGAAATCAGATGAAAGAAGAGCCTACAATGTCGGAGGAAGGCGCAACAATGTCGGAGGAAGGCGCAACAATGTCGGAAGAAGGCGCAACAATGTCGGAAGAAGGCGCAACAATGTCGGAAGAAGTTGCAACAATGTCGGAAGAAGAGGCAACAGTATCAGAGGATGGGGCCACAGTGTCAGAAGGACAGATTGATGCTGCTGGTAGTGAAGAAGAGTCAGGTGAAGCCTTGTCTAATGGCAGCCCCATACCATCTAAGAAGGGAAGGGGTAGGCCTAAAGGATCAGGCTCCAAGAAACCGAAGATACTAAAGGTACTCGACAAGAGGCCACGGGGGAGGCCACGCAAAGTAGTTGATCCTGATGTGGTTGAGCCTGATGGTGTTTCTGAAAAGACAACTGCTCCTTTGAAGCGTGGTCGGCCCAAAAAAGTTCAACAACCGAAGAAAAGAGGTAGGCCGCGAAAGAATCCACTGTCACCCGATGATGAGGGAAAGAAGCCTAAAAGCCAACATAAGGGATCTAGAGAGTGGAAACCATTGGGAAGGCCACGCATCCATCCTCGCGTGGATCCACCAGCCAAACCCACCTCTACCGAGCCACGGGGAAGAGGCCGCCCACGGAAGGCAATAACAGACAAAGGTGACCTCATACGAAAGAACCCACCTCCAACCTCTAAAGTTTCTAAGCCCCCCACTAAAGAGGCTTCTGCACGAAAGAGGGGACGCCCCTTAGGTGCAACTCAAGCCAAGGGTGTAGAAGAGAAGGATAGATCCAACAGCATACTCCCAGCCAAACGGGGGTGCAATGTTTCTCCAATAGTAAGGCTTTACCGCTGCTCTAATGGTAAAGCAAATGTGTTAGATGAAGCTGCTTCCGAAGCCCAGAGGCAAAGAGGCAGGAGAAAGACTCTGAAAGTAGATTATACAACTCATGATTCAGAGGAGGAGAAAGTTGAAGATACAGAGAAAAATGAGGATGAAGACTCTTCTCCGGTGGAAGATGAAGGGCAAGTGAAAGCGCCTGGTGGTATTCGCAAAAAGAAGGTGGCTGTTGCTCCTAAGCGACGGGGCAGGAAGCCTGGCTCTAGCAAAAAGGTTGTAAAGTAAAGGTAACTTAAGTAGAGCAATCTAAATGAGACAACATACCTTGTTGTCAGGGAACACAAAATATCAGAAGCATCTTGTAGGATGAACTGACATGTTTTTAAAATTTTATTACTGGAATGGCTCTAAGCTATTACCCTTTTTTGTTTCTCAACTAACCTACGTGTCTATTTGCTCTTGCTATTATTTGTGATGGTTTAATGCCTTTGTGAAAAACGTGAAAAAAAATTGTACTCTTTTGTACATTCCTCATCCATAGCTCAAATTATGAGAATTCAGTGGACAGTTGTAATCTTGTATTGGTCTGTGCAGACATCTATTTTACTTTTTCTCCTCTACTGACATTGATAATGCTTCTAATACATTCTCCTATATAGTCTAGTTGATAACACTGGCATTGAGCTTTTCCCTAGATATTTCTTTTTTGTTCTCTTCCCAAAATATTATGATGTGGGAAAGATCCAGAAGGTATAAATCAGCTGCCTAATTACATTTGATATAGGTTAAGCAAAGTAGCTAAAACTGATTCAGTCCATTAAATCTGTATTTCCTTTTTTGAAGAAAACAGACACAAAATCATATACTTTTTTTTCGCTGGAGCTTCAGATTTTAATTACTTAATGTCTTGTAATTTTATTTGCCTTAATTTCCAAAGCTTTGAATGTAAAGCTTCCCATTCCCCATCCCAGTTATTTTACTCCATTACCACTGTCTCAGTGTTAGTCACTCAGTTTCATTTGTCCCAAATATGGCCTATTCTTATTGTAGCGTAATAAGATTGACCAGTGCCCAACTGTCACACATTTTCCAATAAAGTAGTGCGCTCTTAATAGTGCAGTGCACCACTTAGGACTGTTAACATAGCTGTACTTTTCCTAAGTTCATTCAACATTTCACCTTCTGGAGTAAAACTCAACTTCCAATCCATTGTCCCCAAGACTTCTCCCAGCAGAAAATACAGTTATTTACAACTTTTAGGGATTTTTCTCACCAGTGTCATCAGTATCGCTCTCACAGTTCTTTTTACATAGTTTTATTGCTGTCTGCAATTTTAATTTTTTTATCAATTAGCTTTTATTTAAGTGGGTGGCTTGGTTTCACAGACTACTTGTAAAGTTGTGCGTAAATGTTTTTTTTTAAACTAAGCTTGCATGTATATTTACCTTGTCATTATTTCTGTGCCTGGTCATGATATTATTTCATACATCACAACTTGATCATTAATGTTATACCAACATTGTTGTTTTTAATACACAGGAAAGTCTATCATTGTTCTAAGTTCCTGCAACCAAAGTTTCATGATTTCAAATTGGTTTGTTTTTATGATTACTTGGATTTTTTCCATTTGCCTTTTAGTGATAGAACTAGTTATACAGAAATGCATACTGTGTATCTATCTGTCTGTGATAAGAACCAGGTCTGTGAAACCAACCCAACATTAATTTGAGGCTAATGTAAGTTTTAGTTTTGTTATAGCAATTATTTAGAACATTTTCTGTAATTGTGAAATTTCAATCTTTGTTTTATTTGTTGATGTTTTTTAATCTCAATAAAATATAAAATGTTACTTATTTTGTCTTTATTTTATAGGATACACTGAAGATTGTATAGAGGAAAGAAGCCTGATAGCTCAAATGGAAATCCTCTCTTGCAATATTGTTCACTCGAGATTTGAATGTTAGAGGCCATCTGTTGCAGTCATTTTAGTCAGTGGTTCCCATACCTCTGTTCAAATCCTCTCAGCAGGATTTGAAAAAGGGAAAATAGAACTCCGCTCTCTGTACCACTGTCAATATGGTGAAGACCAAAGAACTACCTGAGAAAGTCATAAAATAATTCTTAGACATTTTTCTTCAGGGACCTAGGAATTCTTTTCACAGTCATGCAGTTATAAAAATCAATGATAATGTGCAAAAACAAAATATTGCTAATGTTCTACTTAATGTTAAAATGTTAGGACATTTTAAATAGTGCAATTGTGAAAACCTGTTATGTGATCTTTGATGGGGGACATTACTGGCAATATTAAATCATCCACTCAAAAAAAGATTTAAACTAACAGTTTCCTTCAATTTGGTAATAGCAAGAAACACAGATGATTGGAAAATATACTACAAAATGAGGAAGTTACAATATATTTTTTAAATTGCTATAAAATATAAACAAACAAATGACAAAGAATGATAGACAAAAATCTCTGAATTATGGGCAAATAAGCAATCTTGGCTCCATCATTTACATTGATGGCTTAGGAACTAAGAATTCCTATGTACTCCCGGTAAAAAAATTAAGAGACCACTGCACCTTTCTCTTTCCTTTGTAAAAAAGTTGAAAACGAACATTTTGAGTGAGGAACGGAAAGAAAACGATGAAGCGGTCTCTTAATTTTTTGGGGAGCTTTATATATTATATATTAACAAAACAACCCATACGGTTGTAGATTTTGAAGGGATTTACAGACAGTATTTGATTAATTATCACATTTGACAAATGTAGGTTCCCAGAACCTTTAGGGAATGTTCTGTGCTGTGTGGGATGTATTTTATTTGTATTGTGTAATTGACTGTGGTTTTGCTCTTAAATATGTTTTCATGGGTTACACATCGTCACTTCATAGCATTGTTGTCATTCTTATTAACAATCTAATGTTAGGGAATCCCAAGTAGCACTGGTTAAGTCAAACATAAGTAAATAATAGGGTACCAAATTAACAATCAAAGGAGGGATGATTAGAAAAGTGTATGGCACTTTGATAGAAACCAGGGCCCTCATTTATCAATGTTGCGTATGCACAGACATTCTCGTAAACCATGCGTAAGATAATTTCTTAGCCAAGTGTGGGATTTCTCAGTTTGTACTTATACTTGAGACTATGCGTTTGTGTAAGCACTGCTCTGACCATGCGCACGCACAGCGCTTTGTAGAAAAGTCAAACTGCATTTAACACTAATAATAGTTTTCTCTTAGTGTTATCGAATTAATAAACAAGAAACTATTTAAGCCTAATTTAATAATTGAGTAAAATAGAAAGATTATAGATCGTATGGTTGGAAGCAGTATAGTTAAACCAGTTAAATAATATAAAATGGAACAGTAAGGCAATATGTCTTGTCCAAAATGGCAAATCTTGCATTGCTGGAGGATCTGACACAAGATGCATTACGCTGGGAGCATCTTTTCAATGAGCGTGTAAATGTATTTTTTGAGAGTGACGCTTTGCTTATTAGCAGAGTTGGCTTTCCATTTATTTTGTCATGTATATTTGTTACATTTATTGTAAAGCAAGTATATTAAGATGTGGTCCATGTCTGAATATGGTTTTGAAAATAAAGCTAGACTTGTTATCAGTTGGTTTGTCTGGTATTCCTTCATGGTCTGGGAGAGGTTCATCAGTATTACCATCACAAATGATGACAGACACTGAGGTCTTCAGTTTTGCTGCCAATGTGCTGGTCCATAACAGAGAGTCAAGAGTCACTCCACCGTCTTCCTGCTGGACTTACACTGATCAGCTATAACAATATGACCACATGCCTTATATTGTGTAGGTGCCCCATTTGCCACCAAAACAGCCCTGACCCGTCGAGGCATGGACTCCACCAGTCCTGAAGGTGTGCTGTGGTATTTGGCACCAAGAAATTAGTAGCAGATCCTTGGATCCTAAGTCCTGTTATTTGGATCTTCTATGGATCGGATTTTGTTTGTCCAGCACATCCCACAGATGGTCGATTGGACTGAAATCTGGGTAATTTGTCAACACCTTGAACTCGTTGTGTTCCTCAAACCATTCCTAAACCATTTTTGCTTTGTGGCAAGATGCATTATTCTGCTGAAAGACGCCAATGCCATCAGGGAAAAGGTGCACAAGGTCTGCAACAATGCTTAGGTAGGTGGTACATGTCAAAGTAACATCCACATGAATGGCAGGACCCAAGGTATCACAGCAGAACATTGCCCAAAGCACAAAACTGCCTCCGCCAGCTTGCCTCCTTCCCATACTGCATCCTGGGGCCATGTATTCTCTAGGTAAGCAACGCACACGCACTTGGCCATCCACGTGATGTAAAAGTAAACGTGATTTATCAGACAGGCCACCTTCTTCCATTGCTCTGCAGTCCAGTTCTGATGCTCACATGCCCATTGTAGGCGCTTTCAGCAGTGGACAGGGGTCAGCATGGGCACCCTGACTAGTCTGCGGCTACACAGCCCCATACGCAACAAACTGCAATGCAGTGTTCTTACACCTTGCTATCCGTGCCAGCATTTACTTTTTCAATTTTAGCTACAGTAGTTGGTCTGTTGGATCAGATCTCATGGGCCAGCCTTTGCTCCTCACGTTTTGATAGGTACTAACCACTGCAGACCGGGAACACCCCACATAGGCAGTCGTTTTGGAGATGCTCTGACCCAGTCGTCTAGCCATCCCAATTTGGCCCGTCGCTAAGATCTTTACGCTTGCCCATTTTTCCTGCTTCTGACACATCAAATTTGAGGAGAGAATGTTCACTTGCTGTGTTATATATCCCACCCACTGACAGGTGCCAAGATAATGAGATTATTAGTGTAATTCACCTGAAAGTGGTCATAATGTTATGGCTGTGCACACTGCGTCCACAATTATTAGGCAAGTGAGTATTCTGATCGTATCATTATTGCTATGCACATTTTCCAACTCCAAAAAATATAAACTTGAATGCTCATTGGACTGAATAATTTCCAGGTGAAATGTATTGGTGTAATGAGGGAGGGTGTGACAACAACGAATAACACCTAATATCAAGGTGTAGATAACTATTAGGCCTCTTCATGATCTCATGTAAAATGGGCCAAAAAAGAGATTTAACTGACAATGAAAAGCCAAAAATTGTAGAATGGTTTTCATACGGATGCAACACTCTTGCAATTGCTAAACTATTGAGGCGTGACCACCAGACAATCAATTGTCAACTGGGGTGTTTCTTGACAGGTGCAAACAATTAATGGAGAAGAAAAGACGCAAATTAACTGCAAAAGACTTAAACATAAATCTAAAAGGAACCATTGACGGCACTGGAGGAACTATCCTCCAGTGCCATCATATTCCAGAACTGCAACCTACATGGTTTGTCCAGAAGCACAAGGTGTCAAGTGCTCAGAGACATGGCCACGGCCAAGAAGGCTGAATCACAAGCACCACTGAATAATGTTTGAAATGTACTGTATAGATTGGGCAAAGAAATACTTGAAGACAGATTCTTCAAAGGTTTTATGGACAGACAAAATTAGACCGACATTTGATGGACCAGATGAATGGGCCCGTGGCTGGATCACTAATGGACACAGCACCAATTCAGTCAGGCACCAGCCAGGTGGAGGAGGGGTACTGGTATGGGCTGCTAATATTAAGGATGAGGTAGTTGAACCTTTTCGGGTTGAAGATGGACTGAAATTAAACTCCCAAGCAAACTGCCAGTTTCTGGAATATACTTTCTTCAGAGGTACAGGAAGAAGTCCTCAGCATTCAAGAAGGCCATGAATGTCATGCAGGACAATCCTCCATTAACTACACTGCTTGGCTAGCCAGCAAAGGCTACAAAGATGCTTGATAAATAACCTGGCAGCCTTCTTCTCCTGAGATAAATCCTATTTAGAATTTGTGGGCCCTTATCAAACGTGAGATTTACAGTCAGGGAAGACAATACACCTCTTTGAACAACATTTGGGTGGCTGTGGTTGTTGCTTCAGCAAAAGTTGATCGTGAACGGATCAAAAAACTAACCGACTCTATGGATGGAAGGCTTATGGCAGTCATTGAAAAGTGTGGTTATATTGGTCACTGAATATTTTTGAAAGGACAAACATTTTAATTAATTGTCATTATGTGTTACTTATTTGTTCCACTTACTTACATTTTTTTTAAATAAACACGAGACTTGGGAGAAATCATTTAATTTGTTGCGCTAATTATGCTGCATTCTTACAGTATGTATTCCTCAGAGAAAGATCAAAACTTACTTTTCCTTTGATAAACATTCAGGTTTGAGGTTAAATAATATTTTGGATTGACTGAGAGCATTGCGATTATTCAACAATTAAATGAACCTTGAGGAATATGAATTGGCTAATAATTGTGCCCGCAGTGTATGTCACTAACTTATCTCAATCTTAAAGTAATATAAACTGATACTTCTGTCAATGTCATAAGCTAAGAGAGAAGATACCTGGGGAGGGAAGAGGTCGAGACATTCCTCCTGCTGGCTAGCCAGGCATTCTTGTCCTGGGCTCCTGTTTCGAGGGAGATGGGGTGGTGCGGGGAAATACCTGAACAGACAGAGCACTTTCACAGCCCCAGACAGAGCACTTATCACAACTTATCACAGCCTCTTGGACCTCCATAACATTATTTACTTTGTTGTATTTTACGGTTTGAATCGTTTCTTTTTATACCTGCTGTGTAGATCGCGTGCAATGTCCAAGAATTTCGTTGTTCAGAATGACGCTATGTTATTTGGCATATCTGACAAATAAAAATACTTTTACTTGACTTCGCCAATTAGTAGATTGGATAGTTGAATAATAAATTATGTAAAATGTCCATGCACTAATTTCTGGTCCTAAGACCTGTTCCTAAGACTTAATTTCAATTTAAAATAACAAAGAAATATGTAGATAAACCAATCAAGGTCATCCACTTAAGTGGTCTTCTGTACAACTAGCAGACAGGGCCATGCTAGGTGTTTCAGCTTGCTTTGTGGTGGCTTGGGCTGTGTCCTGTGGTTTGATTCTACTTGTCCCACCATCGTGGTTCTCCCAGCTTCTCTGGGAGTCTAGAGCACACTTCTGCCGTACAGTTCAGAAACACCTCCTGTTGTATGGGCAAGAAGGTGGGACAGCATCTCACAAAATAACAGACCTTTGAGCAACACATGACTAAAGTATAGTCTCAATCAGCCTAGGCTTGTTCCTTTGATTAGTTTTGCTCTGTATTAACACATCTTGCATAAATACATGTATTGAGTAATTTACTATCAACACAGTAGGTAGCTAGTGATTTTTCACTCTATTATACAATGGTATAATTAATCAATACATCAGCTCAGTATATTTCCTCTATAATCCTCCATTTTGAACCTTAAGTAACCCTTAAGGTCAACACTGAAACAATTTACTCACAAATAGACAAACATTAATCACTAAGTGATAGGCCGCCATAATCAATAACCTGAATATTGTAGTCAATACCAATATCATCAATCCAATAATTAGGGGAAGGAAACCGGTCTGGAATGCCTGGTTCTGTGTCACCGTCTGCATGTGTCTGGACCAGTACCTGTGCTATAACCTTAGAAGTACACACTTTTATTTTACATGATAATAACATACAACAATCACATAGAAAAGCAATAATAGCAAATACAGCAATTAACATCTTGAATATTGTCATACCCCACGGACAAACCATAAAGGATAACCCTGAGAACGGATCCCATCCATGGCAGGAAGAGGTCAAGATCAACAAAAACTTTATTGGTTTCATCCAAGTTAATTTCCTTGTATGATGCATCAGAAATAAAAGTACAGCACTCCAACACAACCATCCTGCAGGCACCTCCTTGGGGAGCCAAGATCATATCTAACGCCATTCTGTTGTAAGGCGACAGAGTACGATACTGCCAAATGCGTAAAATTAACATAACCATTTTTTAACGGTTTGTCTGTTTCGAATGCTGTGTTTGAGACTGAGAGAGATAATAGATCAGTTGCTGTTGAAGCTCCATGTGACGACTACACCATCCACTGCCCATCCTCCCCCTGCAGGAGGCGGGCTTCGGCGTTCGACGTCACAGGCCTTCTGACACCATCGCCCCATCTCATCAACTCATTGCACCTGTTGTCTCGTTTAGCGCACCTGATCATCATTTAGTCATTCCCCTCAGTATATATGTTCCCTCTGCTCCCTTTGTCTTTGTGTGTTATTGTCTCTACTCAGAGCAGATGTCAGCTCAATTAAAAGACGCAAATTTAACAGCTCCGCAGTCTGCTCCATCTCTCCAGTCTTCCGTAATTCCTGACAGAATAACACACCTTAAAAGAAAGAGAATGGAGCACGGAGCTCAAAAAGAAGCCGGTGTTGCGGATATCATACAGGATCACACCAACATGCTGGCCAACCTAGGCGCCGCTATGAACACCCTCGTCCAGGCGGTTCAGCGCCTAGAGTTGGCCCAGTCCGCTCCCGCAGCACCGGCTGCATTACCGCCTCCCCAGCCTACCCATCCCGGAATTGGAGAGATGCCCATCCCGCTTCCCCGGGATGACGACGGGACGGCGGACCGCTGTCAGGGTTTTCTACTCAAAGTGGACATCGCACTCCAGGCGGCGATTTATCCTGCGCCGACCGATGCCCAGAAGATCTCCTCACTCGTCTCCTGCCTGTCTGGCAAAGCCTTGGAATGGGACAACGCCGTCTTCCAAGGCAGCTACGCCAAGTTCGTCCGTCGCTTCCGGGTCGTCTTCGATCATCCACACTAGGGGAGAGAGGTGGGCGAACGGCTCTTCCAGCTACGGCATTGGACGAGATCGGCGCAGGAGTTCGCACTGGAGTTCCGAACCCTGGCAACAGGTTCTGGGTGGAACGACCGGGCCCTATTCAACCACTACCGCTGTAGCCTTCAGGAGGACGTCCGAAGGGAGCTAGCATATCGAGACGTGAACCTCTCGTTTGAGCAATTGGTCGAAACATCTATCCGTCTCGACAATATGCTGGCTGCCCAAAGACGTCCTAGCGGGGGCCCGGCTGTTCCACCCCACCACCTCAACACCGCCGTCCCCATGGATCTGGGGACGGCTGCACTCCCGGGCAGAGGGCGAGGAGCTGGGGCTCAGAGGGGATCAGTTATGCACTGGGGCGGTTTCCCTGCTCCACGCTACCCCGCTGTCTCCGTCTCCAGAGACGACAGGCATGGCACTTCCGTATCACCCCAGGTAGCGCATGTACACTCACCGATTGCTTTTCCGCTCACTCTCTGCACCGTCCCTGTTGAATTCCCCGGTTTTCCATCACGTTCCCAGTGTAAGTCGCTAGTAGATTCAGGCGCGGCTGGGAATTTTATCGACAGAGCTTTCGCTTTACACGCACGTATTCCCCTCCAGGTCCTCACCAGCCCCCTACCTGTGAGAGCATTAGATAACCGGCCACTAGGGTCGGGCTTTGTTAAGGAATGGACTGTCCCACTCCTTATGATCACCTGTCACCACCACCACAACTATTTCGTTTAAAGTTATTGATTCCCCCACGTTCCCGGTAGTTCTAGGTTTCCCCTAGCTGTCCCTCCATGACCCCATCGTTTCGTGGTCTAGTCAGGTCCTTTCGGGGTGGTCGCGGAAGTGCCAAGGTAGGTGTTTGGGTGTTTCCGTGTGTTCAACCACGGTGGAAAGTCCAGACATGCTCCCGTCGTGCCAATTCCTCCCGAATACAGGGACTTGGCTGAGGTCTTCTCCAAAGCTAAGGCCTCTGTGTTACCGCCTCATAGGCCGGGGGATTGCGCGATAAACCTCTGAAGTGAAGCCGCACTCCCTAAGGGTCGCGTGTATCCCCTGTCCCGCACCGAGACTGCGGCTATGTCCACGTATGTTGAGGAAGCGTTAAGGCAGGGATACATTAGGCCCTCCAAGTCTCCTTGAGTTTCTTCTTTGTGAAAAAGAAGGACGGTGGTTTGTGCCCGTGCATCGATTACAGGGCGCTGAATAAGATCACCATCCCGTTCCGCTACCCTCTCCCATTAATCTCTGCGGAGGTCGAGAGAATACACGGGGCCCGCTTTTTCACAAAGTTGGACCTCAGGAGTGCCTATAACCTGATGCGTATCCGGGAGGGGGACGAATGGAAAACAGCCTTTAGTACTACCACGGGCCATTACAAATATTTAGTGATGCCGTACGGTTTAATGAATGCTCCATCATTCTTTCAATCTTTCATCAACGACGTTTTCAGGGACATGTTATGCGAAGGGGTAGTTGTATATATTGACGACATCTTGATTTATACGACTACTCGCGCTGAGCATGTCTCGTTGGTGCGTAAAGTGCTTGCTACACTGTTGGAACATGAACTGTACGTGAAAGCCGAAAAGTGTCTGTTTTTCCAGTCGTCCGTATCCTTCCTGGGGTACCACATTGATGCTGTGCGTAATTGGCCGACCCCAACCACGGTAAAGGGCGTGCAACGATTTTTAGGCTTTTCTAATTATTACAGGAGGTTTATCCGGGGCTTTAGCCAGGTCGTTGCTCCGATCACCTCCCTCCTAAGAGGTGGGGCGACACAGTTACGGTGGACCACGGATGCGGAGCGGGCGTTTGTGGAACTGAAACACCGTTTCACCACCACTCTGGTCCTGGCCCATCCCGACCCGTCGCTCCAGTTCGTTGTGGAGGTGGACGCGTCCGAATGTGGTCTTGGGGCCGTCCTCTCCCAACGAACGGGGAGTCAGAACACGCTCCGTCCCTGTGCGTTCTTCTCACAGAAGCTCAGTGCGGCGGAGCGTAATCGGTGATCGTGAGTTATTTGCCGTGGTTAGAGCCCTGTTGGCGTGGCGGCACTGGTTAGAGGGGGCCAAGCACCCTTTCCTCATCTGGACTGACCACCGTAACCTGGAGTACATGCGGGCAGCGAGGAGACTGACCCCTCGCCAGGCCAGGTGGGCTATGTTCTTCTCCCGGTTTGTGTTCACTCTCACTTACAGGCCGGGAAGTAAGAACGTCAGGGACGACGCGCTGTCTCGCCAGCATGACACGGAGGAGAGGTCAGTAGATGATGCTCCCGTACTACCGGAGTCATGTATTGTGGCACCGGTGGTGTGGGAATTGGACGCGAACATCTTTCGTGCACAGCGTGACAAGCCCTCTCCGTCCTCATGCCCTGAGGGTATGAGGACGGAGGCCTCCCACGTGTCCGCTGCCCACCGGAACCAATCATCCACAGCAGCGGTACCGGTCTGGCTCGGGGCCCAGGGTGCCAAGACCGGCTGGTAGCCCAGGACACACTAAAACGGGGACATCCCTGTGGAGGAATGGTGACAGGAGTTCAGGGCATATTCCACCCATGGCAGGGACTCCGCCCACTCCCAAGGCCAGTCCTGGCAGTAGGACCAAAGGAGTCTGCCCACGTACTGATTGACATGGAGTCACGGAGAGATGCCGGCACATACATGCGGTCCTCAGGGCGTGAGGGCGGAGAGGGCTCGTCAGGTTGTGCACGAACGATGTCTGCGTACAACTCACACACAACCAGCGCCATGATACATTACGCCGACATCCCTGGAGCGTCATCCACTGGCTGCTACTTTGTGTCATGCTGGCATGTCAGCGTGTCGGCCCTGAGGTTCTTGCTCCCCGGCTTGTATGTGAGAGTGAAAACAAACTGGAAAAAGAAAATAGCCCACTTGGCCTGGCAAGGGGTCAGCCTCCTCGCCGCCCGCATGTACTCCAGGTTGCGGTGGTCCATCCAGATGAGGAACGGGTGAATGGCCCCCTCTAACCAGTGCCACCACGCCGACAAGGCTCTAACCAAGGCCAACAGCTCACGATCACCCACATCGTAGTTCCGCTCCGCCGCACGTTGCACTCCCTTCACCGTGGTTGGGGTCGGCCAATTACGCCTCAATGTGATGCTCCTCCATAGCCACACCCGTGCGAGAGAAACGGTACCCCAGGAAGGACATGGACGACTGGAAAAACAGACACTTCTCGGCCTTCATGTAAAGGTCATGCTCCAACAATCTAGCAAGCACTCTACGCACCAGCGAGACATGCTCAGCGCCGGTAGCCGTGTATATCAAGATGTTGTCAATATACACAACCACACCTTCGCATAACATATCCCTAAATACGTCCTTGATGAAAGACTGATGGAGCATTCATCAAACCATACGGCATCACTAAATATTCATATTGGCCAAAGGTAGTACTGAAGGCTGATTTCCATTCGTCCCCTTCCCGGATACGCACCAGGTTATAGGCACTCCTGGGGTCCAATTTCGTGAAAAAGCGGGCCCCGTGCATCCTCTCGACTTCTGCAGAGATTAGGGGAAGAGGATAGCTGAACGGGATGGTGATTTTGTTCAGCGCCCTGTAATCGATGCACTGGCACAAACCACCGTCCTTTTTCACAAAAATGAAACTCGAGGAGACCGGAGACTTGGAGGGCCTGATGTATCCCTGTCCCAACGCTTCCTCAACTTACGCGGCCATTGCCGCCGTCTCGGTGCGGGACAGTGGATACACCGGACACTTAGGGAGTGCGGCCCCCTTTACGAGGTTTATCACGCAATCCCCCGGCCTATGAGGCGGTAACACAGTAGCCTTTGCCTTGGAAAAGACCGCAGCCAAGTCCCTGTATTTGGGGGAATTGGCACGGCGGGAGCACTGTCTGGCCTTTCCACTGTGGTCGAACCCACGGAAACACCCAAACACCTACCTTGGCACTTCCGCGACCACCCCGAAAGGACCTGACGAGACCAGGAAATGACAGGGTCATGGAGAGACAACCAGGGGAAACCCGACACAACGGGGAATGTGGGAGAATCAATAATGTAAAATGAAAAGGTTTTGCTGTGTCGGCTGCAAGTGACGGTAAGGAGCGGGACAGTACACTCTGTAACAAAGCCCAACCCTAGTGGCCGGTTGTCCAACGCTCTTACGGGTAGGGGGGTGGCAAGGACCTGAAGGGGAATGCGTGCGCGTAATGCGAAAGCCCTGTCAATAAAATTCCCAGCAGCGCCCAAATCTACCAGCGCCTTACCCAGGGAAAGTAATGGAAAACCGGGGAACTCGACAGGGATAGTGCAGAGAGTGAGTGGAGAGGCTAAAGGTGAATGGGCATGAGCTACTTGGGGTAATGCGGAAGCACCGTGCCTGTCACCTCTGGAGCCGGAGGAGGAGGTGTAGCGCGGAGCAGCGGAACTGCTCCAACGCTTTGTTGAACCCCTTTGCTCTCCTCCTCCTTGCCCTCTGCCCAGGGGTGCAGCCGTCCCCAGGTCCATAGGGATGGCGGTGTCCAGGTGGTGGGGTGGAACGGATGGGCCCCCGCCAGGATGTCCTCGGGCAGCCAGCATGTAGTCGAGATGGATCGATGTCTCCACCAGCTGTTCAAAGGAAAGGTTCACGTCCCGACATGCCAGCTCCTTTCGGACGTCCTCCCGAAGGCTGCAGCGGTAGTGGTCAAAAAGGGCCCGGTTGTTCCACCCCGAACCCGCTGCCAGGGTTTGGAACTCCAGAGGGAACTCCTGTGCCGATCTCGTCCCCTGCCGCAGATGGAACAGCCGTTCGCCCTCCTCTCTTCCTTCGTGGGGATGGTTGAACACGATCCAGGAAGTGGCGGACGAACTCGTCATAGCTGCCCTGGTTGGGCCCCTCGGTGTTCCATACGGCTGGGGCCCACTCCAGGGATTTGCTGGATAGGCAGGAGACGAGCGAAGAGATCTTCTGGGCATCGGTCGGCGCAGGATAAATCGCCTGGAGTGCGATGTCCACTTGTAGAAGAAAACCCTGGCAGCGGTCCACCGCCCCGTCATAGTCCCGGGGAAGCGGAATATGTATCGCCCCCACTCCGGAAGGTGCAGGCAGGGGAGGCAGTAATACGTCCTTCTTTTTCTTTTAAGGTGTGTTATTCTGTCAGCTCGATTTGGGGAACAAGGAGAAGCGGACTGCAGAGTCGATGTATTCTGATTAATTTATTTGTGGAGCTGAACAATGCTCACGACAGTGAGACAATAACACACAAAGGGAGCAGAGGGAACATACAGTGGGGCAAACAAGTATTTAGTCAGCCACCAATTGTGCAAGTTCTCCCACTTAAAAAGATGAGAGAGGCCTGTAATTTTCATCATAGGCACACTATGAGAGACAACATGAGAGAAGAAAATCCAGAAAATCACATTGTAGGATTTTTTATGAATTTATTGGCAAATTATGGTGGGAAATAAGTATTTAGTCAATAACAAAAGTTATTCTCAATACATTCCTCTAGAGCAATGATGTTTTGGGGCTGTCGCTGGGCAACACGGACTTTCAACTCCCTCCAAAGATTTTCTATGGGGTTGAGATCTGGTGACTGGCTAGGCCACTCCAGGACCTTGAAATACTTCTTACAAAGCCACTCCTTCGTTGCCCGGGCGGTGTGTTTGGAATCATTGTCATGCTGAAAGACCCTGCAACGTTTCATCTTCAATGCCCTTGCTGATGGAAGGTTTTCAATCAAAATCTCTAGATACATGGCCCCATTCATTCTTTCCTTTACACGGATCAGTCATCCTGGTCCCTTTGCAGAAAAACAGCCCCAAAGCATTATGTTTCCACCCCATGCTTCATAGTAGGTATGGTGTTCTTTGGCTCCAACTCAGCATTCTTTCTCCTCCAAACACGACAAGTTGAATTTTTGCCAAAAAGTTCTATTTTGGTTTCATCTGACCATATGACATTCTCCCAATCCTCTTCTGGATCATCCAAATGCTCTCTAGCAAGATGGGCCTGGACATGTACTGGCTTAAGCAGGGGAACACGTCTGGCACTGTAGGATTTGAGTCCCTGGCGGCATAGTGTGTTACTGATGGTAGCCTTTGTTACTTTGGTCCCAGCTCTCTGCAGGTCATTCACTAGGTCCCCCCGTGTGGTTCTGGGATTTCTGCACACTGTTCTTTTGATCATTTTGACCCCATGAGGTGAGATCTTGCGTGGATCCCCGGATCAAGGGAGATTATCAGTGGTCTTGTATGTTTTCAATTTTCTTATAATTGCTCCCACAGTTGATTTCTTCACACCAAGCTGCTTACCTATTGCAGATTCAGTCATCCCAGCCTGGTGCAGGTCTACAATTCTGACAGCTCTTTGGTCTTGGCCATAGTGGAGTTTGGATTGTGACTGTTGGAGGTTGTGGACAGCTGTCTTTTATACTGATAACAAGTTCAAATAGGTGCCATTAATACAGGTAACGAGTGGAGGACAAAGGAGCCTCTTAAAAAAGAAGTTACAGGTCTGTGAGAGCCAGGAATCTTGTTTGTTTGTAGGTGACAAAATACTATTACAATACAATTGGTGGCTGACTAAATACTTTTTTGCCCCAATTTAACAGTGATCGTTCAACCCTTGGGAAATGAATAACTAAGCAACAAAACATACTATACTATCTGTGACTATGTGTCAAGATGGTGTGAAGCTTTTTGGATTGCACTGAGGTATTTGATCATTTACGTGAACAAAGGTGAATTTGATTGTAGTTCCAAGATAAGACAATCAAATGTAATTATATATTTACTGATATCTGGTTAGATGATGAACTAAGAATTGTTTAGGAACTATTACTTGTGAGTGATAATTATCTTTGCTGATGAGTAATTGGATCAGTAATATGAAATTGTTCTTCTGTTCTTGTAGGTTTGTTAATTGTTGATTGTTAAACCAACAACAAACAATAGTGGAATTGTTATGGTGCTACACTAGCACCAGGAATGTTAGTGTTTCCACTATTCTGTTACTGTTTACAACTGTTCTAATCTATTAGACAAAGCAAACAGAGAGATATTGGATATTCAGGTTTACAAGTTTAAGTGTTTGGTGGGACTGTGTTCTAATGCATTAACAAGAAGCAACAAACGAATGTAATGGACATATTTCTGACTGTGTACCATGCAGTTGCAACTAACCTTCTCAATGGGAATTCACTGACAGGTACAGGACACTTGAAAGCAATTCAGCAATAAAGGACTGGTTGGAGCCAGAGAGACTGAATTTGGCTTTAAGGACAATTGTGAGTTGGGTTGAGATAAGATGAATCTCACATACACACACTGACGGACTGTCTCACAGCTGCAAGCGGATTCTACTTCCCTGGGTGGGCTACAGTAATGCCTGGTTTCTGACAGCTGGACTAATTCTAGTCCTGATGATTCTGCCATGAGATGAAGTAGGCAACCTCCAACCGACAAGGGGAGCTATGGAAGGCTCCGGTTCTGGACAACTTTTGCTGGGTGTGGAAAGACCAACTGCATGACATCATACCATACTGGTTGGGTCCATACCAGGTACATCTCATCTGCTGTCTAGGTAGCTGAGAGAAGAGCCTGGGGTCGACGCCACATGTTACAGGAGGGCTACGGTGGTTAAAAAATAGGCACAGTGAATTGAAGTCACTAATGGAAAAGTGAGCTTTTTGGTGCCAGTAACCATCACTTCCGACCCGGCCTGCAGCTATAGAGCTCTAAGATTAAACTGGTCATTTTGGTATTCCCAAAGGAGAGCACACAGATTCTCCTGTCCTGGCTGATAGAGCAGTTAGAATGGAGACCACATGAGCTGTGTCTTTGTAACCTGCATTTGAACTATGAAGGACAACACCTTGTGATATACATCTAACTTCTGGTACATCCATCTGCCAAGAAATGGTTCATAACTGACTGTCTGATGTTTGGAGTAGCAGAACATTTGTGATGACTTTGGAAGTACATCTTATTGGAACCATGAGAGGACTTTTCAGTGAATCAAGCATTAGAGGACTTTGTACCTGTAACAAATTGAAGGATGTATTCAGTGATTGGTGTTCACACACCAATGTGTCGATGCAACTTACCCAATACGGTCAGTATATGTGTGTCACCTGAAATTACTTCCTTTGGCCAATGTTTTTAACATCAAAGCTTTGCTGTACTATGTTATAGTTCTGGGTGTTGAAAATGTGTGGTCTTGGAGTTAATATGAAGGTATTGGTCCAGAAACATGTAAATGAGGATCCAGACATTTCAAGTTTGTTCCATTCTCTATTTAGTAGGGTAATTAGGAACGAGGATTATTAGGAACAACTGTTCAATTTCTCATTAATGCAATTATCTAATCAACCAATCACATGGCAGTTGCTTCAATGCATTTAGGGGTGTGGTCCTGGTCAAGACAATCTCCTGAACTCCAAACTGAATATCAGAATGGGAAAGAAAGGTGATTTAAGCAATTTTGAGCGTGGCATGGTTGTCGGTGCCAGACGGGCCGGTCTGAGTATTTCACAATCTGCTCAGTTACTGGGATATTCACGCACAACCATTTCTAGGGTTTACAAAGAATGGTGTGAAAAGGGAAAAGCATCCAGTATGCGGCAGTCCTGTGGGCGAAAATGCCTTGTTGATGCTAGAAGTCAGAGGAAAATGGGCCGACTGATTCAAGCTGATAGAAGAGCAAGTTTGACTGAAATAACCACTCGTTACAACCGAGGTATGCAGCAAAGCATTTGTGAAGCCACAACACGCACAACCTTGAGATGGATGGGCTACAACAGCAGAAGACCCCACCGGGTACCACTCATCTCCACTACAAATAGGAAAAAGTGGCTACAATTTGCAAGAGCTCACCAAAATTGGACAGTTGAAGACTGGAAAAATGTAAGCCTGGTCTTATGAGTCTCGATTTCTGTTGAGACATTCAGATGGTAGAGTCAGAATTTGGCGTAAACAGAATGAGAACATGGATTAATCATGCCTTGTTACCACGGTGGTGGTAGTGTAATGGTTTGGGGGATGTTTTCTTGGCACACTTTAGGCCCCTTACTGCCAATTGGGCATTGTTTAAATGCCACGGTCTACCTGAGCATTAATTCTGACCATGTACATCCCTTTATGGCCACCATGTACCCATCCTCTGATGGCTACTTCCAGCAGGATAATGCACCATGTCACAAAGCTCAAATCATTTCAGAATGGTTTTTTGAACATGACTATGAGTTCACTGTACTAAAATGGCCCCCACAGTCACCAGATCTCAACCCAATAGAGCATCTTTGGGATGTGGTGGAACGGGAGCTTCGTGTCCTGGATGTGCATCCCACAAATCTCCATCAACTGCAATATGCTATCCTATCAATATGGGCCAACATTTCTAAAGAATGCTTTCAGCACCTTGTTGAATCAATGCCACGTAGAATTAAGGCAGTTCTGAAGGCGAAAGGGGGTCAAACACAGTATTAGTATGGTGTTCATAATAATCCTTTAGGTGAGTGTATATCCTAATGAAGAAATTGTTTAAGGATTGATACCAAGGGTTGATGTGGTATCAAGAGGATGGATTGTTGTGGCAATTTCTTAACTAATGTACATTGGAGACATGTTTGCTTATTTATTTCCTGGTATGTAACTCTGGTCTTTGGTTGTGACACACATCTGTATGTCAGAGAATCACTGGGTACTCTGACCAACTTCCCAACTGACTAAACCAATAAGGGTGACTATCCTTTGTTCCTTAGGAATGTGGTTGTTGGTGGAAGGTAGGGGCAATTGGCCCTTTAGGTAAACACAACAGTAAACCTTATGGCAGGAAGGATAAAGGTGGGGGAACAACCCTCCCTTTGGGTAAAACCTGTGTGACCTAAGATTGATGGGTATTATCTTACCACACCCCTATTAACTGTAATAAATACTGACTGTTCATGTATTTTCTTTATAGGCTTTTTGAATTACGAATGATTATGCTGTAAGCGTTTGACGTGTCTCTCTATTTGCATATAAACTGCTAATTGTGCCAAGAGAATTTTGACTCTGTTCTTACTCCTTCAAGAGTGTCTATAAATGTAATTTCCATCACATAATGCAGAAGGGGAAGTATGTACCTCCGTTTTATATCATGCTTTCTTGGCTGTCTGGGCACATAAAGCACCGCAAAACCAACTCCAAAGGACACAAACAAGGTAAGTAAATGTTTTCAAATTGCCAAAATCAGTGTTGAGTACTTCTACTACAACGTTGGCTAACTGACCAGTAAAGATTAAAAGATTCGTATTAGCAACGCAGATATAAAAAACAAACATAAATTAGTTAACATTTTACTCAATACAGAAAGTTACTCCTGTGGACTGTGAGTGAGTAAACTTTTAGTCACGTTGTCGGAGAAACTATACTACATCGAAGTACTAAAAGTGTATACTCAATGATAAAATAAAAAGATATCTTTAATACAATTCCAGTCATGTAAATACGTTGTTATTGCAGATGGAATACAGCGGCAGCTCGTCAATCCTAGAGCCACCTGTAACTGACCTAGGCTCAAATGTTGCTCGCATTATTTTTATGATTGATACTTGATAACCTGTGTCATTTGAGTAAAAAACAGTTGACCTTTTGCGTTTTGATTCAATAGTCTTGTTTAATGATTCTTTTTACTGTTTCATTTCAAATGCACAAGTGTTTCCTTCAAACATTTGTTTTTTTAAATGCAGAGAAATTGCACAAATATTTTGTTCAAATGTTAAATTTTCTTTTAGAAAGCAGAGGTTTTGCACATGTATTTTGTTCAAATGTGCACTTTCAAGTTCTAAGGAAGCTGCTCTTTTTACTATTATTGTTACAATTACACAATTTTTTTTGACTAAATAACAAATGTATTGATGTCAATAATTCCCCAAGAGTTCAGTTGGCCAGCGCTCGGCACTGTATCCTGCTATGGCACATGTCCCTCTGGAGACATGAAAATCCTTATCAGGTCATTGCGGACTCCAACAGCAGCCCGAGAGACTCTTGCCTGTGAGAGTCTCCTTACGTCAGCCAAGGTGTCTCCCTCTGTCACCTCTCTTCTCCACTCCACTGGCTGTGCTTCACCATTGTTCAAAACACAGTCTATGAAATTAGGTAGTATATACCTTGTTGCAGGTGTGTTGGCAGCATTTGTATAAGCCAGATAGTTGTGCAGTGCAACACTGGCCTTCACAACATCTCTACATTTGTGTGGTAGGAATTCTCAAGTGACGATTTGGGGAATGGTGACTCCTGTCCCAGGAAGGATTATAGGTGGTGTAGGCAGGTTTGCGCCAAACTTGCTCTCCTGAAATTGTCCCATCCCTCTCTCAGCCGTAAGATCCCACATCATGGTAAATCAGAATTGTGCATCGCACAAAGCCATGAGAACATTTGATAGTGTCCCCTTGTAGTTAAAAAAAGTCACTGCCTCAAAGTGGGGGTGCTTTTATCTGCATATGCTTTTCATCAACACTTCTAAAACAGTTAGGAAAGTTCCAGTCTCCAAATATTTCTATGTCAGACCATTGTGCTATAGAGGGGAAGCAAACAAACTCACTCTTGAATGCCAACCAGATTGCTTTTGTGACATTGTGAAGGATATAGGACAGTGTTGTGTCCTTTTCACTCGAAGCAACCGTGTGCTGTGTTGCACCCATAGCAAAAATTCTCCGGATGACTGCTAATTTCTACAAGGTTATAGGGGCTGTAATGGTAATTTTCTAAAATTACGGGGTATAACAATCCTTATCCGGTACATGACAGATCCAACAATTAGTCATGTTCTTGTGTTTTGCATGATCTACCATTATCCTAAGGGCTATGTTGTCCGGCTCCAACAGAGTCCTCCTTACTCTACCTGGCGTAGGACGACAGGGAGCAAGCGTAGGATGTTAACAGTACAATAATCCCTGTTACATCTCCACCTATTAATGTGGTTAGGGAAATAGTATGCGGAGGGGAACATAGTGTTCCCTCCTGTATTTAAGTGAGTCCAATACCAGTTATTGTCCATCAACACTGGGCCTGTCAGTACATAGCAATCCCCATATGGGGGACAGTTAATTATGTCACAAGAGATTAACATACTAGGTTCAAATTCGGGCCCCATCTTTATCTGTCGTTTGGGCCTTTCCTCATGGTGTACAATTGCCTCTTTCCGTGCTTCATTATGTGTCATATATACAATCTGTCCATGATCATCATAGTGTAGTTTAAAAACCCACACCATCGGTATGGCAAGAAAAATACTCAAAGTAAGCAGGCACCCAATGGTGCATCTCTTTCTTCCGGTCCTCCCGAAGGGGTTCCACGGTCCTGGTCTCTCTGGCTCCATGGTCGCTGGCTGTGTTGGAGTTGATGGTTACTAGTACCACAACCCACACCGCCCTTAGGTTACTTAAATTTACCTATTCTTTCGCCATATCTTCTAACGCTGGATCCTTCTTGCAGTGTGTGGCGTGTACCCAGGTTCCTCTTTCAGCAACCTTGACAGCAGACTGAGTGATTAGTTGAACCTGGTATGGACCCAACCAACGTGGCTTGCTCCAGTGCTTTCTCTTGCAGTCCTTGATGACTATCCAATCCCCAGGCTTGATGTCGTGCAGTATGCCTTCAATGGGAGTTGGTAGAGCAGCTTTCACAGTCCTGTGGATGTTGCTCAGAACCTTTGACAGATTAATGCAGTAGGTTAACATTGTATCATTTACATGTTCTGTCGTGAGGTCAGTATGAGAGGGCGCTCCTAGGACTGTGTTCATTGGTCGTCCAGTGATGACCTCATGAGGGGAGAGGCCTGTTTTCACCCTAAGTCTTCCTCTCATGTACGTAAGCACAAGAGGAAGTGCTTTAACCCTGCTCAACCCCGTCTCTTCACCCAACTTCGAGAGCTTCATTTTAATAGTTCCATTTTCTCTCTCTACTGCCCCTCCACTCTGTGGGTGGTAGGCACAGTGAGTCTTCAGATCAACTCCTAGGTACTCAGACATCTTCTGAATGGCTCCGTTCACAAAATGTGATCCATTGTCCCTTGACAAGTTCTTGGGAATTCCCCATCTGGGTATTATTTCAGTCAATAGTGCCTTAGCAACCGCTGTCGAATCAGCCTTCCCAGCCGGGAAAGCCTCAACCCATTAGGAAAACATATCCACAAACACAACACAATATTTCTTTCCCTCGCAGGGGTTCAACTCGATAAAATCCATCATCACATGGTCAAAGGGGCCATCAGGGGGAGGATGACTGGACTGGGGAACTGCTTGTCCGCGCCCTACATTAAACCTCAAACACACCAGGCACTTTGAACAAAAATGTTGAGCATAATTCGTAAAGCCCTGTGTATACCAGTACTTGTTTACCGTATTTACCATCCCCCCTTTTGAAGCATGATCTTTTCCATGTGAGAGTACTGCATAGAAATTAAACAGACATTTCAGCAAGCAAGGGTTACCATTAGGGCCTGTCCAAACCGTATTCACAAAGGATGCCCCTGCTTTTTTCCAGCCAGTTCTCTCATTAGGTGAAGCCTGAGATTGCGCTTCAACCAGGTCAGAGAGAGAGACCGTAGGGGTCAGAGAGGTCATCTGCAAAGCAGAATGAGGGGGGTGTCAGCGTTTTCTGTGTGTAAGAAAGGTGAAGCGGATTGCGGAGTCGGTAAGTTTACTTTCATTTTAATTCAGTGAGCTGACATATGCTCATCATATAGAGACAATAACACACAAAGAAAAAGGGAGCAGAGGGAACATATATACTGAGGGGAATGACTGAGAATGATGATCAGGTGCGCTGGACGAGACAAAAGGTGCAATGAGTTGATGAGATGGGCGATGGTGTTAGAAGGCCGGTGACGCCGAACGCCGAAGCCTGCCTCCTGCAGGGGGAGGATGGGTAGTAGATGGCGCAGTCATCACAGGGGGACCTGGGCAGCAGCTTTAGCAGCTGCATCTGCTCTGCAATTACCAAGGGAAATGGCATCTCTGCCTGTCGTATGAGCCTCACATTTACATACAGCCACTTCTTTAGGTAATAAAACTGCTTCCAGCAGGTTACGAATAAGTTGGACATGTTGGATCTGTGTGCCAGAAGAAGTAATGAACCCCAGCATTTTCCACAATGTACCAAAATCATGCACAACACCAAAGGCATATCTACTGTCAGTGTAAATGGTAACACTTTGACCCTCAGCAAGGATACAAGCTCGAGTGAGAGCAAACAGCTCCGCAGCCTGAGCGGAAGATGGTGTGGCAGTCTGTGTCCTTCAACCACATCATGATCATTGACAATGGCATAACCCACATTATTGACAGCGGAAGTGGGAGATTTACTAGCAGACCCATCAACATAAAAAACAAAATCACAATTGGGAAGAGGTTCATCCGACAAGTCATCACGAGGGGTACACTGTTGGTTAATAGCAGAAAGGCAGTCATGCGGCTCGCCATCTATCTCCGTAGGGAGGAATGTGGCTGGATTCAGAACAGGACTCCTTACAACAGTGACATGACACGCAAAACAGCATCTGCGGCCGCTGCCACAGCCTTCAGACAATAGGGAAGGCCTTGTGCCACAGCGTCCAGTTTACGCAATCGGTCTCAACTTGCCCCCATGATTCTGCATTAATACAGAAGACATATAGCCATCCTTTTCACAAACTGCTTGAATATACTTCTTTCTTGGATCAGGGAGCCCTAAAGTCGGAGAGGTAGCCAGGGCCTGTTTCAAAGAAGTAAAGGAAGCATCACCCTCAGGAGTCCACACTACTCTATCATGTGATGCAAGCTTCTGGCCATAAGCCATGTCCTGCAAGGCCTGCACCAACCGAGCATATTCAGGAACCCATTGCCTACAGAATCCTGTCATGCCCAGACAGGACAGAAGTTGGGTCTTAGTGAGAGGTTTCGGGATGCCAATAATGGCTTCTACTCTGTCTGTACTAAGGCTTTTACACTCTAATGTTAGTTTATGGCGCAGAAAAATAACTTCCTTCTGGACAAGCTGTAGTTTATTTAAACTAGCTTTATGACCTTGCGAGGCCAAGTACTGTAGCAACAGCACAGTATCTTTTCTACACGTTTCTTTATCTTGGGAACAGACAAGAAGATCATCAACTTATTGGATAAGGGTGCTACCATGTTTAAATTGGAACCCTTCCAAATTATCTTTCAGTGCCGACGCAAACAACGCAGGAGATTCACAATAGCCTTGCGGCAATCTCGTCCATGTGTATAATTGGCCGGAGAACTCAAATGCAAACCAATATTGTGAATCCTTGTGCACAGGAACACTAAAAATGCATTTGCAAGGTCGATCACAGAGAAAAACTTACTATTACCCAGCACACGCGTCATGATTGTATATGGATCAGGTACAATCGGTGCGCGCGCATATACTGCCTCGTTAACTCTTTTAAGATCTTGCACAAATCGCCAAGCCAAAGGTTGTCCAACAACTTTGGCTTTCTACACTGGGAAAATAGGAATGCGACAGGGGCTGTTTGGACATGGAACAATTATGCCTTTTTCCAACAATGCTTTTAACACGGGAGCCATTCCTTCAATAGCCTCTGCTTTCAGTGGGTATTGTGCCTGGCATGGTCTATGGGGTGCTCTAGGTGTAACTACAAGAGGCTGTGCATTCTTTATTAGCCCAACATCATATTTATGCTGTGACCACAGGGAGAGTGGAACTTCCGCTAACCTAGGATCTGTAGCTTCCACTTGGACGGCACAGACTTGACGGACCCAGTCGTCATGCGGCATGAGATGTACTTCCCGTTTACCCAAAAAGGTGCAGCCAAATCTTTCTCTAAAGGTTTGGGCTGCCATGGAAAATTCCACTCCCTCCATGTGACTAGGGACCCAGTCCACAACTTCATTGCACCTCCTCACCCAAGGACCCAAGCTTTCCCATGCACCAAAAACAGGTTTAGCAAGGGAGACATGGGGGTCCGACCCCTCCATTTCGAAAAAGCGAGACACATCTCTCACGTTTCGCACAGACCATGCACAAAAACCCTCTAAAGACCAATATATATATATTCACCCATCAAAAAATCACTTTTACCATTTTCAAACCACACTTTCTCAAAACCCACATCCTGACTTCCTGAAACCTTCGCCGAGCAACACAAGTCGCCCATCTCTTTAAACTGGGCCGAGCCTGTTTCTATTCTATCCATTGCCTTACTTACTAACTCACGTGAAACAGCTCTAAGCCCTGTCACTTCTAAATCCCATGAATAACAATAATCAACAGGCTGAACACTGTTTTGAACTGCTTGTACGAAAGTACGTTTTACTCGCTTGCCTTTGTCTGAACATTCAAGCGTGATCCCTAATTGTGTCATCAAATCCCTGGCCAACAAATTAACTGGACAACAATTGGAAAACAGAAATGAATGTTTTGGGTATCGCTGACCCTCGTCGTCTACAACCGACAGGGGGGTAGTGAATCGCTCAGTAGTCTGTCCTCCACTAGCCCCCACCGTAATTATAGTTCTACCACTCAATTTCGGAGGAGGGACCCATTCCTGGGCTCTAAGGACAGAATATCCCGCTCCAGAATCAACCAAAAATTCAATCTGTTTATCATTAATTGTGAGAAACATCGTGGGTTTAACTAGGTACTCTACTTGTTCTCTAAATACTTGTACAGTGTCTGCAAAACATCAATATATGCGGGGTCGTGTAATGGATTGATCTCACCGGTAGATGTGTCCTGTCCCGCCCCCTCTGACCGTTAAAACTCCTCCTGTTTGTAGTTTTCATTCGTACGTGTTCCTCTTGGATTATTCACGGTAAATCCGCAGGAATTAAAATTGTCTCTGTTCCTTTGACCATCTTCTTTTGAGTCGTTCTCCGAACAATCACGAAACCAATGTTCAAGTGCACCACAACGATGGCAACCATTGTCATAGGCTCGGTTTGCATAACCACCGCCACACAATGCTCCTTAACACCATACTTATCTTTCATTATCTCAGCCGGTCCAACGTAACTACAATGGACAATTAATGGTTTACTGCCGCCCTTACCCATGTTTCGAGACTTAGCCAAAAAATAAAACAAATACAATGAAAATAAAAAATCGACTAATAATATTAATATTCTGCGGCGAAAATAAGATCTGTTTAAGTCTAAATAATGTGCCCTAACACATATATGCCTGCGCCCTAACGCAAACGAGAGTGCCCTAACACTCTGATCTCAATTAACGTGCCCTAACACCGTTAATAGACCCGTCGGCCCGTAAGTGAGATAGTATTCCTACAAATTTAAATGTGCCCTAACACATATCCCAATGGCCTATTGCCGACTGTATTGTGCTCTTACCTCCAAAATTCTATTTCCTCGGGAACCCTGTACTGATCAGGCACGAGTCACGGCTCCAGTCAGGCACTCCTACTCTACCCCTCAAAGAATAACCCTTTTCGGGGGAGGTTTGAGCTCCAGAGATCTCTCTCTGGCCGTGCACGGTTAACCTGTTTGGAAAAAGACTCGAACCGAGCAGGATTAGGATCTCGAACGAGCACCCCAAATTGTAATGGTAATTTTCTAAAGTCCAAACGGACACTTATCTTTAACTACGAAAATGGCAGGTAAGACAGGAAAACTCAATTGCACAATCAACAGTTTATTCTTGCAAGGAGAGAGTACACAGGTTACAAAGTAACAGTGAATAATCTCTAACTAATACAGGACAATCATCAGTACTTAAAGACAGAAAAGGGGTGTGGTCAGATGTTAGACATCTGTACTAACTTAACAGAACCCATTTGCTTGGTTTTATTACTACCCAGGCGTCACCCAAGGGTCAGGCTGTCCCCCCATGGTTAAACAGACATGTAGATTTACGAGTAACGATAAAGTCTGCTGACACGGGGCAAGGATGTCACCTAAGCAGATACCAGACCCACTCTCCCACATTCTCTTCCTTCTCTAAACATGGGGACTCAGTCCTTTAATCAGTATAAATACATCAGTGTAAGAAATTTCCATTACAGTGCCGAGTGGGTGGCTTGATGTGTAATAAAGTGTTACAAGCAATGCAGAAGTTGACTGAAATGATTAGGAGCGGAGCCCCCTAGATGGGAATCCGAATAACAAATAAACATATGATAGACCTGGTGGGCTCTACGTACAGAGCGAGGGCGCGGACAGGGCACAGACAGTGAAGCCTTTTGTCCTCTGCACGCGATTGTGGGGGAGTGAAGAAGGCCTGTAAATCAATAACCCTAGATCGAAAAGAGCTGGTGATGATCTTGGGAACGGAGAATGGATTAGGCCTCAACGTAGCGCAGCCTAAATCCTCTCTACTAGCCGGGCAGCCTGGGTGCACTGAAAGTGCACGGAGCTCACTTACTCGTTTAGCGGGGCACAAAGCGATGAGCAAGGCAGTCTTATGGGAGAGCATCTTAAGAGAACACTGTGGCATGGGCTCAAATGGAGGCTCACAGAGATTACCCAGCACCTTAGCAAGGTCCCATTGCAGAGCACCCAGCCTGGCCATAGGGCGCAGGCGGCACATACCCAAAAGGAAATGACGGTGGTTCCAGCGAAGCCCTCATGACATGTCAAAATGGCCGATGCGTATCCACCGATGGTTGAAGGCGACCTATCCAGATCCAAGAGATACTGCAGGTATTTCAGAATCTCCTCCACAGGACAACAAGAAGGGTCCAAGGACCTCTGCCTGCACCACGACACAAACATATTCCAATGAGTGGAATATACTTTGGCCATAGATGCTGCCCTAGCACCCTGGATGATGCGGACCACCACTGTGGACAGACCTCTATTCAGGAGACTGTCCCACTCAGGGGCTAGACCATGAGAGTCCCTGATAGTGATGTAGGGTGTAGAATCGAGCCCACCGTTTGGAAAAGCGCGTCCTTTCTGAACGGAACCGCCCACTGGCAGCAACTGAATCATCTCGGTCAAGTGTTACCAGGATGACCCGAAGGCAACAGACACGCAATGCAACGCTGCGGGTGAAACGCATAAAGGAGAATCAGAGGCCAAGGGTGGTGCGCAAATGTGTCCACCCCCAGAGGAAGGCGATTCGCCTGGGACAGGGAGAACCACAGGCGACAATGTGCGTTCTGTCTGCATGCAAATAGGTCTACTTGAGCCTCCCCAAACCTCTGGCAAATGAGGGAGACAATGTCCGGTTGGAGACGTCACTCGTCATCATGAAGGCTGCATGTCGAGACATCATGTCCGCGCCCAGGATCCGGAGACCTGATCCCACCTCGGCAATTGATGTAAGCGACCGTGGCCCAGTTGTCTGAACGAATCAAGACATCACGGCCCTTGACTAAGACCGAAAAGTGAGTCAACACCAACAGAACTGTGTCCAGTTGATGTGGCTAGGGCCAAGTGGACTTTTTGTTTTAATCTAATCTCATTCATATAATCTTAAACAATGTCTAAAATACAGTTAGGTCCGGAAATAACTGGAAACTGACGTATTATTTTGTCTGTTTACCAAAGAATATTAAATAATGAATATGCACTTAAAGTGCAGTCCCTCAGCTTCAGGGTATTCACAGCCAAATTAGAGGAAGGTTTTAGGAATATGAAGCTGAGGAATTTAATATGAAAACTCTTTAATATGAAGCCCCCTCTTTTTTTTACTTTATTTTAACAGGGAAAACAGACTGAGACCAGGATCTCTTTTTCGGCTGTCCCCTGTGTAAACATGTTGACAAGTACAGTTTTAGGCACACAAACAAAACATTTAGAGAAAGAACATTTCTGTCACGACTCAAGACAAAGGATGAAAGTCAGGCGCAGTTGAGTGGGTTGCTCTATATGTATTTTAATGTATATGCAATCGAAGACTCAAAAATAACGGTTCGTTGACAAAGAACAATAACCCACAAAACCCCAACCTAACCAACAGACATATATACCCCTACACTAAAGACCAAAAAAGGAGCAAGTGCGTCCGGTAATGACCCACAAAGAGGGCAGTGGCTTTAGAAAGTCGGTGACGCTGACCGCAGGAGCCCTGGAGCACCAGCTGGGGGAGCCTCAGCAGACGGAGCGGTGACAGTAGCCCCCTGGCGCGCAGCTCTCGAGGGCGACCCGAGGACGCGGCGCTAGTGAAAATCCTGAATAAGGGCAGGATTGAGGACGTCTCGACCCGGCTACTTAGGGCTGTACCCCACCCAATCCACGAGGTACCGGAGGCCACCCAGCCACGGGCGCGAATCGAGGATGGAGCGGATGTCGTTAACCTGTCCTTCATCAGTCTCCAATGGCGGCGGGGGGGGTCCCCGGCACCCCAGCCTCATGGAGAAGGCCTTCCACCACTGGCCTGAGGAGAGACACATGGAAAGACGGTGAATACACATGGTGGATGGCAGCTGCAAAGTGTACGTCACCTCATTGACTCTCCTCAGGACTTTGTGTGGCTTCCGGCAGGGCAGGCGAAGGGGGCATGTTCCGGGTCGAGAGCCAGACCCGATCACCAGGATAGAACACGGGCGTCGCCCCACCGTGACAGTCAGCCTGGTGTTTGTGGCGACGCCCAGCATGCTGGAGATGCACGTGGGCTGTGTTCCACGTCTCCTCCGCATGCCGGAACCACTGATCCACCGCGGGGGCCTCGGTCTGGCTCGGATGCAACAGTGCCAGGGCCGGCTGGTACCCCAGCACACACTGAAAGGGCTAGAGGTTAGTGGAGGAATGACATAGTGAGTTCTGGGCATACTACGCCCAGGGCAGAAACGTTGACCATGCCCCCAGCTGGCCCTGGCAGTAGGACCGCAGGAATCTGACCACTTCCTGATTGACGCATTCCGCCTGCCCGTTGGCTTCCAGGTGGAACCCGGAGGTGAGACTTACTGTGACCCCCAGCCTCTCCATGAAGGCTTTCCACACGCGGGAGGTAAACTGGGGTCCCAGTCTGAAACAATGTCCTCCGGGATGCCGTAGTGCTGGAAGACATGGGTAAACAAGGCTTCCGCGGTCTGCAGGGCCGTGGGAGTACCGGGGAGAGGTAGGAAGCGGCACGCCTTCGAGAACCGGTCCACAACGACCAAGATCACGGTATGTCCCCTGGATGAGGGAAGGTCAGTTAAAAAATCTATGGACAGATATGACCAAGGCTGCTGTGGATCCGGGAGAGGCATTAATTTCCCTGCAGAAAGGTGCCTCTGCGCTTTACATTTGGCGCACACCGAGCAGGAGGAAACATATACCCTTACGTCCTTGGCCAAGGATGGCCACCAATACCTGTCTTCCAAACAGTGGATCGTGCATCTGACTCCGGGATGACCGGAGGAGGGAGAGGAGTTGGCCTAGCACAGTAGCCTGTCCCGCACGGAGACACGCATGTACTGGAGACCGGCAGGACACCGCGCAGGCATCCGGTAGTATGCGACCCTCCTCCACTGGACGCTCCCCCCCGTCGTGTTGACAGGACAAGGCATCGACTGCCCGGAATGTATGACAGGGTAAAGGTGAACCTGGCAAGAAACAGGGACCCCCTCGCCTGGCGAGGATTTAGTCTCCTCGCCGCCCGGATGTACTCCAGGTTACGGTGGTCAGTCCAAACGAGAAAAGGGTGTTTAGCCCCCTCGAGCCAGTGCCTCCATGCCATAAGGGCGTTGACGACGGCCAACAGCTCGCGATCACCGACGTCGTAGTTGCGTTCAGCGGCTGTCAGTTTCCTCGAAAAGAACGCGCAAGAGCGGAGTTTAGACCGCGTGCCAGAGCGTTGTGACAGAACCACCCCTACCTCGTTCTCAGACGTGTCTAGTTCCACCACGAACAGCAACAACGGGTCTGGGTGTGCCAGCACAGGCGCAGAGAAAAACAGAGCTTTCAGTGAGGTGAACTGTATGCCTCTGGTGGCCAATGATGCCTGGAAAGACCTCCCTTTAGGATAGAGGTGATCGGAGCTGCGACCTTGCTGAAACCGCAAATGAACCTCCAGTAAAAATTGGTGAAATCAAGGAAGCACTGTACTGCCTTTACCGAGGTCGGGGTCGGCCAATTACATACGGCGTTAATGCGGTCCTCCTCCATCTCCACCCCAGATGCGGAAATGCGGTATCCCAGACAGGAAATGGACGGCTGGAAGAAAAGACACTTCTCAGCTTTGACGTATAAGTCATGCTGCAACAGCCGTTCAAGCACCCGACGGACTAGAGTGACTTGCTGATCACGTGTGTCCGTGTACACCAAGATGTCATCGATGTACACCACAACAACGGGACCAATCATGTCCTTGAAGGTCTCATTAAAGAAAGGCTGAAAGACCGATGGAGCATTCATAAGACCATACGGCATGACCAGGTACTCGTAGTGGCCCATTATTGTGCTAAACGCCGTCTTATGCTCATCGCCCTCTCTGATATGCACAATGTTATATTTGCTCCTGAGGTCTAACTTTGTGAAGAAACACGCACCGTGCATCGATTCCACCACCGTGGCAATGAGAGGGAAGGAACGGACGGTAATTTCAAGAAACTCGCGCCGGCAAGTGAAACAGAGGGGCGTATGTACCAATGAGCCATAACATTATGACTACCGGCCTAATATTGTGTAAGTCCCACTTTTGACGCCAAAACAGCCCTGACCAATTGAGGCATGGACTCCACTAGACCTCTGAAGGTGTGTTGTGGTATCTGGCACCAAGACGTTACCAGCAGGTCCTTTAAGTCCTGTAAGTTTGAGGTAGGGCCTCCTTGGACCAGACCTGTTAGTCCAGCACATCTTACAGATGCTCGACTGGATTGAGATCTGGGGGATTTGGAGGCAAAGTCAACACCTTGAGCTTGTTGTGCTCCTCAAACCATTCCTGAACCATTTTTTCTCTGTAGCAGGGTGCATTTTACTGATGAAGGTTGCCAATGCCATCAAGGAATACCGTTTCCATAAAAGGGTGCACATGGTCTGGTAGGTGGTACGTGTCAAACTAACATCCTCATGAATGGCAGGACCCAAGGTTTCCGAGCATTACACTGCCACTGCCGGATTGCCTTCTTCCTATATTGCATCCTGGTGCCATGTGTTCTCCTGGAAAGTGAAGTATACGCACCCAGCCACCCACGTGATGTAAAAGAAAAAGTAATTAATCAGACCAGGCGACCTTCTTCCATTGGTCCATGGTCTAATTCTGATGCTCATGTACCCATTGTAGGCATATAACACAACAAACTCTGTTGCACTGTGTGTTCTGACACTTTTCTATCAGTAACAACATTAACTTTTTCAGCAATTTGAGCTACAGTAGCTCGTCTGTTGGATCGGACTACACGGACAAGCCTTCGCTCCCCACGTGGATCAATGAGCATTGGCCACCCATCACCCTGTCACCAATTTACCACTTTTCCTTCCTTGGCCCACTTTTGATAGATACCGACCATTGCAGACTGGGAACACCCCATAAGGGCAGTAGCTTTGGAGATAATCTGACCCAGTCATCTAGCCATCACAATTTGGCCATTGTCAAAGTCGCTTAGATCCTTACGTTTGACCATTTGTCCTCCTAACACATCGACTTTGAGGACAGAATGTACTCATATAATGATAGAATGCCTAATATATCTCACCCACTGACAGGTGCCATGATAAAGAGATTATCAGTGTTATTTAATTCACCTGTCAGTGGTCATAATGTTATGGCTGATTGGTGTATGTTTAAGAAGTGAAAACTTAGTTTTGCATTGAAAACATCTGTGAACTAGTAAATAAAGCTTGCAGATTGTTGGGCTTAAAATAATCTGGGCTGGTTCTTGTCTGCTCAGTGCTCTGCACAAATCTTGCTTGGTTGTCTGTTCATTATACGTCGTGGAAATTCTGCTTTTTAGTCAGTGAAAGTCAGGGAATTAGATAGGGAACCCTGTGAACAGTATACACAGGTTTTGGAGAAACATATGCTGCCATCCAGACATCATTTTCAGGGAAGGCCTTGCTTATTTCAATCAAGACAATGCCAAACCACATTCTGCATGTATTACAACTGCATGGCTCCATAGTAAAACGTGTCCGGGTGCTAAACTGGCCTGCCTGCAGTCCAGACCTGTCATCCATTGAAAACAAAAATACAACAAAGGAGACCCCGAACTGTAGAGCAGCTGAAATCCTATATCAAGCAAGAAAGGGAAAATATTTCACTCTCAAAACTACAGCAATTGTTCTCAGTTTCCAAACACTTACTTACACTTTCACCGATCAGCCATAACATTATGCCTATTGACAGGTGAAGTGAACAACACCGATAATCTTGTCATTATGGCACCTGTTAGTGAGTGGGATATACAGCTCTGGAGAAAATTAAGAGGCCATTGCACCTTGTTCTTTCCTTTCCAAAAACGTTTTTGAGTGTACAACGTCAGATTTTGTCGGCTTATTTCCTAATGATCTAAACAATGGAAATTTAAGTAACAAAAAATTAAAATGTCATGTCTGACACTCAGAGGAAAGAAAATAAATACATTATAAAAAAGTATATAATGACATGTGCCCCAAGAAACAACTTTAGTAAAGTTGTTGAGCACCAGAAGCAAGAAACCTAGGTGGGGACACAGGCTCAGACAATACCATTCCTAAACCCCAGAACATGAAAACACACTATCAGCCTCGCTCCCTAGGAGGGAACAATGGAAAAATATATTTTGTGAGTCTTGCCATCCAGCACGAGACTTGCAACAGCAGTCAGTGGCTTTAAAAGGCTTTGTGAGAGGATAGAAAATCCCATACTCAATTAGACAAGACACTATGTTGACGCCTATCAATAATAAAATATTTTTCTCTTGCGACTTCTTCAGCAAAAATGCCAGTCAGCGTCAATTGAAGGAAAAGGGAGGACGAATGTGCAGGATTGCTCTCGGAATACACGGGCTGCTGCTCTCTAATTGGCTAATGCTGCGTGTATACATTCAAATTTCTCAGGCTGAGCTGCTCTAATGCAGATGGGGTAAACCAATAGGAGCAGGGCTCCCCCTATGGGGCAGAGCGCCACGAAACAGAACCACTATCGCCTTTTGCCCCTAGAGTTTATTGGCATTATGCCTATTGACATATGGCCTTGACTGTTTCGGTCAATAAATAAGGAGTCCTGGTTTTTGGCAGAAAGGTAATTATATCTTGTTTTTAAGAATGCGGATTTGAGACTTGTGCTATTTCAGTCAATTGTCTAATGTACTATCTAGCCAGCTGCATTGAGATTTAACATTCTATATATTGTAACTATGGTTACTTTGCTAGCTTGTTAGTGATTCGTGCGCATCGTGGAGTGCGCATCACAATGTCCATCTAATCATCCCGCCGGTCCGTTGGAATGGATCTAACTGTTAGATGATTGTTTGCAAGATGGAAATCGAACGTTCAATCTTCTTGTGAAAATGTAATCCGTCGATACGGAATACGTTTTTGCTAGAGAGAGTAGCTTGAGTAGCTAACCAAATTGAAACAGTTATTGCTGGTCGGGAACAATGTGTATGTGGTGGAACGTTCAGTCCATTTCTTAGACCCACTCGGTACTTATATTGCACGCAATTGGGCACCATGCACTTCCGGTCTTTCTCAGATGGCTTTCAGTAAACAAAATCGAACGAAACGACTGTCGGAGTAGACATATTTTCAAGTTTGTAACGTTGTCACAATTTATCTCGAGTTTATAATGTTGGTTATCAGTCTTCATGAGGATCTGCACGCCACCCTGTTCTAGCCAATGGTACGTGCGTGTGCATGCACACGAAATTTGAGCAGAGTGGGAATGTATGGTGTTACTAGCCGTCGAGCGCTAACTTGCTACCGGTACGTTAGTATGACTAAGAGCCGTATAACATTCTTGTATTATTTTGGGGGGAATTGAAATAACATTAATTACATTGGAAAACATTTATTTTGTTATGCTATGAAATTGGTCTTTCTGACCCTTAGTTTAGTAAACAAACTAGTTTTTCAACTAACTTTGACTGTTATCCAGTCAACCAAAGGAAAATACGAATTGTAATCTTATTTTATCGATGTGCGCTCACAAAATTAGTGTGTACAAGATAGACTAATCCTGTGTAGCTCAGTCAGTAGAGCGTGGCACTTGCAATGCCATGGGGTTTGGTTACACGGGGGACGGGATGCCTGTATGAAGTATAAAAATGCACTCACACTAAGTAACTTTCTGTAAGAGCGCCTGCTTCATGTATTTAATTAAAATGTTGACCGACCAACCAACCTGGGGAATCACGTGCTTAAAGAAAACATTTTTTTCAGGCTGTCATCAAGAAGGTATCGAAGATTGATAGGATGATCCACAAAGTTTGGCCAGGTGTCATGTGCATTGTTAAGGTTATTCTCTAAAGCTAAGGGTCATCTGGTGAAAATTGACATAACATGAATAGATTCGTTTGCATAATGTCCTGAAATTCTTAACAAAAGTTTGGTGGATATTCGAAAAAATTGTGTGTCTAAATATGCGTACAATCCATTCATGCATTTCGATGTACCGTAGGCTACTTTTTCTGTCCATTGACAGTGAAGTTGAATCTAATCTAAATCCAAACTCTGGTACTCCAAATTGTGCATGTTCCACAAGTCAGAGTATGGTAGTAAACAATAGGAGAAATATCCCATGGAATTAATGCATTAGTTTGTATTGACCTCAACTGTGCTCCAAATGAGACTGTGAAGAGTATTAGAATTGAAGATTTTTTTCACCAACAGGACCCAAATTAACAATTACATTTATCTTATATCATTTAAAATGTTCCAGAAATAGGGTGCTTATTGTTTTGAATGAGATCAGGAAACAACCTGCGATAAGTGGTGGTCTTCTTTTCTCCAGGCTTAAAAAAAATATCTGAATAACGTCTTGCAGTCGTTCAAATATGGAAAGTCATTGTGCCATATTTATTTTAAAAATCTAACAAATATGGCACGATTAAGAACATATATACATATGACAATACCCAGGGTTACTGCACCTCAATACATTCATTTACAACATGATTATCAAAATATTGTGCTCTTTAAGCACAGAGCCTAAACAGGAACTAATGAATAACACAGAATTTCTATTTACTATTATAAATGTACTTTTCCAAGTTAATTATATGTTCAGGAAACCATTTATTCAGCCTGTGCCCAAATTATTGGAGACTTTCATTGCTATGACCTTTACTGTTTGTACTAATTGCCAACATATCCGGTCCATGTGGAGTTCAGTTACTGCCGAAAGACATACAGAAATTGAAGGAGAATAATATTAAGGAGAGGGCGGTTCATATATGGTCAAAAGAAGCAAGCCTCCCATAAGATCTAAGTTAATACCATTACACATTTTTGTACATTTTATTTTAACTGTTACATAGGATCATCCTAAAAGGGACTGTGTACCTGTCATCCTCGTTTTTGGTTTCAATGCAGGGATTGCTAGGCAATAAAATATGTTTTCATGATAACAAAAATGACAAAATTGATGATAAACTGAAGAGTAAAACGATTTAGTTAGTGTTGTTAAACATTCCATTAAGAATGTTCAATGGTTTAGAATGCCATACTGCTCCATTAACATGCTTTCTACACCAACTGTTTTGAATCTGGGTTTTCACGTGAAATCCTGTATGCACATGTTTCAAGGTGGGGTAAACTGGACTAGGGGTTCTGAACTCCTAGCCTGGGGACTTGGATCACTGCTAGTTTTCTATTCTGCTTAATAGTTAATTGCATTTTCTTGGTGTCCAATCTCTTAATTAGTCAATATTTGGTGGGCTAGAATGAAAAATCTGGAGAAATTCTATTTTAAATCAATTTTGCCAGTTCTGCCTTGATGTTTTGGTTCTGTTAATAAAATGCTGTTTCACTACCCTGCTGAATAGAAAGGAATTGGCACGGTGGAAACAAAGCTGTAATATGTTTGTTGAAAGGCCCGGATACTCTAAACAAATCAGGGCTCAATGTTAACATTTTCTGTGTTTGAAACGTACTGCTCCAAAATCATTTTTGCTGTCCCTCTTTCCAAAAGTTGCATTCATCAGCATTACTACATAACCAAATACTTTTGTTGCTTACTATGTTTAATGCTTTATGAAATGCATTCTGGATATATATAACATAAAAAAAAAATATATTTGTTTTATCAAGTTTCTAATTATAATAGATAAGTCAACAAAACATTTGACTTAAACAAAACAACTCCTTCATCCCTGGTGAAAAAGGTGAATGTCTGGTCCGTTTTAGTTACTGGGTATGCGGTTGTTATAAGTCTTGCAATCACCCAATGGGCATCTGCATTTAAATTCCTGACCAGTAGGGTCAAGGGCCCTGAAGACGGATTGTCAGCCACCCTGGTTGTCCTGCAGACAAGTTGCTCTTTGCCTTTGACATGGCTGGTCGGGGACTTTTGTGAAAAGTTGTCAGTGCCTATGTAAAAAGTCCCACATTTGTCCGCTCTAGCCAGGAACTTGCGACAGACAACAGTGCATCTGAGTTCCATCAATGTCAAAACAGGTAAATTATTTTTTGCACAGAGGTAAATGTTTGTTTGAGCTCATACTTATACTTTGCTGCCTTCATTTGAGTGACTCATGCAAGTTTTTTAATGTTTCATTGAAAAACACTACCAGACAGCCACACGTCACATTACTGATCCACTTTTGACTGGCCAACAATATGTGGTAAGCGCTGCAAGGTGGTTATTTGTGCATGTGCCAGATTAAGAAAGGATTGGAGGATGTCGAGTTTATAATGCGATTTTAAAAAATCTATATTTTTTTGCAATGGCCTGATCGGGACAGAGACTTAGTTTTATTAGTCCCGACTTGACTTTTTACTGCTCGAGGGCCATCGGGCAATCGTTATTGTTGAGCCCTGCAAATGTATATTTCCAGACCTGCTTTTGATTCTTTTTATTTTGATTGCATCTTTCAAATGGAAGGCCATTTAATTTTTCTCTATGTGTATCTAATTTTTGAAGAATCCTAAAAAACAATACAACTGATACAATTGATTTTGGGAAAAAGTAAAACAGAATTTATAAGGCCCCTTTAGATTGGTTTATATACCTATGTGTATTGACAGTACAGCACTACATTCTATCTTTTACACTAGACCTATGCATAAGTTGTATCAAAGGCTCTGCCTAATTGAAAGAAAGAAAAAGAATAGCTCCCAACATTGTTTTATTTAAATTGGCAGTCATTCTCGAACAGACTGAATACACATTCATGTACCGTATGTTTTCAAGTAGGTATTGTCCACAATTGTTGTGGTTAATTGTCAGCACTATAGACATTTGAAGCTCTACCTCTAGAATAGAATTGTGCTCCTAAATCTATTTGTATGTGCCTATATGTGCTCCTTGTAAAAAAAAAAAAAAAACACTGTCGAGCCTGTGTATATTGTGATATTTACTGATATCAAGTGATATGAGAAAAAATATTATGATATTGTTTTTTGACGTACCACCCAGTCCTACTTCAGGGCCTCTGGCATAGACGGTCAAGTGAAAAGGCAATGAAAAAATCATAGACCTAGCTTTGTCAAGGTTTAGAAAGCTCTTCCACTCAGGAAGGATATAAGGGGTTCCATTTTCAGCATAAATATGAGCGGGCAAGGTTTAATTTCAGCTGCATAACAATGGGACATGAGACTATGTGTGTGTGAATAATCTTTCCAGTGCATATCGAATGTGCTGTTACTGTTTCTTGTGTATTTGTATGCTGGCTTGACAATGATTTGCCATGTATAAATCATCTAAGTATATTGAACTGAATAATTTGTTTAAAATGTATTATTTTCTTTTTGCCATTTCCAACCAGGGAGAAGCTCAATTAGTCTTTGCCAGATAACTGAAGGAGTTGGCACATGATCAGCAGTGAGTACATTTAAAACAACGGCAGTGAAGTCCGCATGTTTCATGATGTCACAAGGCAGTCAGATTCTAATTGACAAATTACCTAATCCTTTATTATTTGGATATACCCTTCTGCACTGCTGCTTGTACCATCCCTTCCTGGTCATATTGACATTGCATTTCTTATTACTGCATGCGGTTAGGCTACCAAATACACCGATCAGTCATATCATTTTGAGCACCTGCCTAATATTATGTCGGTCCTGCTTTTGCCTCCAAAGCAGCCTTGACCCATTGAGGCATGGACTCCGCTTTTGGCAGTGGACAGGGTTCAGCATGGGCACCCTGTCTGGTTTGTGGCTATGCAGCGCCTTACGCAACAAACTGCGATGCACTGTGTATTATGACACCTTTCTATCAGTACCAGCATTACCTTTTTGAGCAATTTCAGCTACAGTAGCTTGTCTGTTGGATTGGACCGCACAGGCCAGTCTTCACTACCTATGTTACCCCTCCTGTCAGTGGTCATAATGTTATGGCTGATTGGTGTATGTCTGAAGTTAAGCTTGCTTCCTATTTTATGAGCAAAAGCAAGATAAATTGTGCAGCCAGTGTCAGCAAGGCAGCCATTGTTGAAATTCACAATTTGAATGTTGTCAAGTGGGTGGAACTTTCAATTTCATTGGCTGATCCCTCCTGATTACTTAGTTGGAGTTATGCCCGAACAAGTCATCGGTAGGGAACAACACAAACGTACTACTTACCAAGGGGCTGTGTGGGTAAAAATTTACAACCCAGTATTTGTTTCTTTTAAATAAATGTTGAACAGATTGACATCTAGTCCAGTTTCTCCTGGAAGTCATTGAATAAATGGAAGAGAGATGTGACAGCGTAGATAAAGCAGGAGACAACTCAAAACATGCAGCTAGGTATTTACCAAGCCAATCCTGTCAGCCAATCACTAAACACAAGGTGGACCATCCTTAAACAAAATTTCTAAACAGAAATGTGTTAGAATAGAATAGACTTATTCCAATCACTAATTTTAATTCCCCTGTATTTTTTCATCAACAGAGAAGAAAAGTAGAGGACGGGTTTTTGGCAAACAAACCATCAATGACCATGGCAGCACTGAATGTTAAGGCTGTTGCAAACTCCGCTCCTTTTTCAGACATCTGCAGTCATTCCAAGAGTATGGCTCAAGATGTTCAAAGAGCGTTATCAGAGAGGAGGGCAACAGAGGTCATCCAAGATAAGTGTCTACCCGTCTCAGAAGAATTATGCCCTGTGGGCCAAACCATTGATCAGGAACCTGGTGTTTTGGTTTCAGGATTTGATATTAAAAATGACAGTGGAAGAGGTCCTGCTTCTTCCTCCCCCTTGCAAAGCAATCTGTCAAAGAACAAGAGAAATGTCACACCTTCACCCACATGCCTTGTGTCCCAGCAGTCTTCATCTGAAATTTCTGTAATTTCCCCCACACAATATTTAAGGGGCGTAGGAGATGCAAAATCCTCTGCTGTGGTGTCCCATCAAATGATACCACCTGCGAAAACAGAGAAAGTAGAAGAGAACATTTCCTTTAATTCACATTTGCCTGTGATGGAAAAGCAACAAAAGAGAAAAGCTGGTCGGCCATATAAGAAAAAAACACTAGTGAAAATGGCTAAACTTTTTGCAATTGCCCAGGACTGGGATTCAGAGACCACAAAAGTAGCAAAGGTAGCTCAATGTAATGATGTTTTAACATCCTCACACAAAGAAACAAATGAGAGAAAAAAAGATGAAATTATAGAATTTCCCCCAACATCATGTAACACCAGCTCTAGATGCAATGCCAAATCAGATTCTTCAAATCAAATCAATTATCCAATTATACATTCAGATGGCGTTGTTTCTATGTCTGATATAGATGGACCAAGTATTTCTATTAAATTAAACAAATTCTCCAGTAGTCAGATAACTTTAAAGACCATTCAAAAAGAGGAAGAATCCAAAAGGAAAGTGCTGACACAAAAATGTATTACTCCCACGAAGGTGCCTGATTCTTTCGTGGAGGGATCTTTGACGCGGAACACCTTGATGCTCTCTGAAACTGCCTGCTCTGTTAATGACAACACAGAAAGTGCACGAAAAGGACAGAAGAGACCTGTGGGGGGGGGAGTGTTTGCATCCAAAGCAGGAAAATGTCAGAATCAAATGCTTAAAAGGTGCAGAATGTCTATGAGCAACCACACAAAAACTCTGTCACAAAGTAGTAAGCCTCCACCAAAAAAAAAAAAATTTGCTATCTCCCCAGATGCAACTCCACTGCCGTCTTCTGATTTAAAAACAGAGCCTGCAGACTTGATAGACACTTGTGCTTTGGATAGTGAAATCAATTTGAAGAGAGACCAAAAAAGAAAACCTATCTCCAAATGCATTTCTGAAGAGAGTGTTAAAAGCCCTGATATGAGGTCAAGATGCTTGGTCCCATCAATCACTCAAAAAGAGCAGGGGACATCAAGTTTCATGATGAGGGAAATTAAAGATGATATTAATACTGAGGTAAAAACTTCAGGAAACCCAGGGGAAATAACGCTAAAAACTCAAGAGCTCTTGCGACTGAAGAATATTGAAGATATGCTCAAATCAAAGAGAAAAGCTGGTCGGCCATTCAAGAAAAAGACATTATTTAAAATGGCTAAACTGCTAGCAGTTACAGAGCAATGCAGATCTAATGACACAAAAGATCATGACATGATTGGAGAGTGTGTTCCAAAATCCCATCAGGCAGTCCCTATGTGTTCACCCCTAAAATTGCAAGTAAATGAGAAAATCGTTACAAAAGCAAGTGTGTTAAATGTAAAATCCAACAGAGCATGTACAGCTAACCAAAATACTCTTCCACCAAAGCCAGACTTTGCACATAATTTCATACAATCAGTTCCATCTGATCTTGTTAGACCTATCCTCAAATCAGAGGGCACAACTCTTATCCCCTCAATGGTATCTCCAATACCTAAACAGAAAACCCAGAGAAAAAACACCTCTAACAAAAAACGTACGTCTTCAGTGCCACATCCTTCAGAATCCATGGCTCTTGCTAAGGTTGTCTCAAAAAATATCAAAGAAACCAAGAAAAAAATTGGTTCACAATTGCTCGGTACAAATGGAATTCTTAAGGGAGATGTATGTAATCAAACTAATAGTGATGAAATCTATTCAAATACTTCAACGCCAAATGTGCCACACTCCTGGAAATCAAAGAAACATGGGGTGCAAAAAAGAAAAGGTACAAAAAAGGTAGTTGTCCCATTATGTGAAAGCACTGACCTTCCTGCTTTAGATTCCCTATTGCCAGTACGACATCACAGTACATCTCAGGAGAAATCTTTAAAAAAAACAACAGAATCTGACACTACATACTTGAAATCTATAATAGTTACTAAAGCTAATCCAAAGACATGTAAATCAGGAAAAAAGTCTAAAATTGGGCGAAAACACGTGCCAACATTGGATCCTTCCCTTGGAATGGAACATAAACATCCTGATGTCTCACCAGTGGATAAGATGAGACAAGTGGAAGCAGTGATAGAGTCAGTAATAGAGGATATTCACAAACCACTGGAAAATATGTGTCCAATAACTTTTTTTAAAGATGATGCCAGCTATGTTTCTGAATCCACTTTGAATCCTTTCCTTGGAGTAGAACATAGGAATCTTGATATGGCACACATGGTTCAGATGAGACAAGTGGAAGCAGTGATAGAGTCAGTTATTGAGGATATACACAAACCACTAGAAGATATGGGACAAAGAAAAATGATTAAAGAGGTCTGCATTTTTCCTGAATCAACTCTGCCTCCCATACTTGGAGCGGAACATAGTCCTCCTGATATACCACAAGTGGATCATATAAGACCTATGGAAGCAGTGATGGAGTCAATTATTGAGGATCACAAAAAAGGGGTCAGCAATGTTCATGCATCAGAACAATCAAACTTTCCCTCTTCAGATAATCAATTCAAATGCCAAAATGATCATGTGTTATCTCCACCACCGTTGCAATCAGACATGAAGACCGGTTCATCCCGAATGAAAAATCCGATACCCGAAACTACTTCCAAAAGTAGTTCAAAAACATGCAGGAAAGAGAAAAGACCTAAGAAAGCAGCTATTCCAACTTCTGGTTCTTCATCTGATGCAGTGCATGCACCATCCAAATCCATTAAGAATTCCAAGTCTTGCCCAGAAAGAAAAATACCATTACAGAAAGATAAAGCACAGATGCCAACACGGAATCCTTCCCTTGAAGTGAAGCAGAGAAGTCCTAAAATATTGCACATGGATCAACAGAGAGACATTGAAGCATTACTTGACTCTGGAAATGAGGATCTTGACAAACTGCATGAACACAAGGAGCAACAGAAAATTTTAAAACAAATAAGAGAAGTGGAAGCTGTGATAGAATCAGTGATTGAGGATCTTCACATACCACTCAATCTTACGAGTCAGCAAGTACATTTAAAAGAGCCTGGTAATTTTGCTCCATTGGAAGAAACAACATTTCTGGCCTTAGATGACCTGCCTAGTTCATTTGGACAAAATTATTTGCAATCCAGAAAGACAAAATCCAGCTTACAACATGTGATTTCCAATACTAGTACAAAAATGAAGTCAAAAGAATGCACGAAACTCTCTTCTAGAAAACGCTCTAAACATGTAAAAAAAGGAAATGTACTTATTTCAGATTCTTCGATTGGCGCAAAAGATGGATGTCATGACATTCCTTCCTACCTAGCCAAAGCAGAGAGAGGAGAGAAGAGTGATGTAAACACTAACAATTTATTAAACCATGAAAAGGAAGCATTGATATCAGCAACAGATGGTCATTTGGAAACTGCAGCTCACAAACCAAGTCAGCGTAAGGTGCCAAAAAAGAAGCTAAAAGAAAGTAATGGTCCACGATCAGAACAAAAAATGTTTACTGCCTTGGATAACATGTTGGAACTGGCTACCCCCAGTACATTGCCAGAACATTATCTAGTGTCTTCCAAAAATACCAGATCTCTCTTTCAACACCCCATACCTACACAAGCAACTAAAACAAAGTCTCAAGTATGCAGGAAACTCACTTGTAAAAATCTCTCAAAGAAATCAAAAATAATAGCTGTACTTACTTCAGATCCTTGTACTGCTGCTGAAGGTGGATTTCTTGAAATACCTTCCCACCTTACAGAAGCAGAGTCCAGAGGAAATTGTAATGGAAAATCCAGAAACAATTTAGCAAATGAAAATGAAGCAGTGGATGATTATCATTCAGAACCAGCCACCCCCAAACCATATAAATCTAGAAGGCAAAGAAAGAAGAATAAGATGGTGGACATAAATGTTACAGAACCAGAACAAACTCCTTCCACAGATAGCCAGCTACAAAAGCGTGAACATGAATTACTGCAAGTTTCTTTGCTAAAATCAGAGGCTAAGACAGGATCAGAAATGGAGCATACCATATTGGAAATGGCAACAAAAAATACAAAAGAATGCAAAAAAAGAGAACTCCATTCCAAAATACTCTCAGGAAATGATAAAAGACCAGTTATGCTAACTTCAAATCCTACTCTTGTAGCAGAAGTTGAATGTCATGAAATTACTTCTCACCTTACCCATGCAGAGCAAAACAGAAAGAGTGGTGGAATAGCCAATAACAATTTAGTTTCAGATGAACCTGTGACAGTTAGGGAAAATCATATGGAAGCAGCCAACAAACAACAGCTCATTGGATCAAAAAATATTCAAAAACAAGAGGTCTGCAGTGTTTCCATATCAGAAAAAGTAGCAACCCTTAACAACAGTACTTTTCAGCAAATGTATTTGCTGGCATCAGGGGTAAAGTCAGAATCTAAGAATGAACATATCCTACCCATACAAAAAAATTCAATTTCTGAGGCATGTGAGAAAAGGCAGTCATCCAAACAAGCCACAAATACCACTGAAATTCCAACCCCACCATGTTCAAAGCTTTCTCTTGAAATGGAAAATGGATATTCTATAATGACTAAGCCTTTTACACATGTGGACCAGGATCCGAACCTTCTTGGTACTCATGAAGGTCCCAAAGTGAGAAAAGAAAATACTGGATCAAGCCTCGCAATATCAAATGTAAGATATTCTCGAAGGCCCTCCAAATTCAATTCACATATGACCACAGAGTTGTTGCAAGATCAACCAGTTAGATCTGTTGCATCCTATCGCACTAATCTCCCTTCCAGTCCTGCATCAACAACCGTGTGCTCAGTTGCAGAACAAGGACAGATTGCTGAATTAGTCAGTGCTGACCATAGAGACAAAATGCCACATGAAATAAGGATGCCTCTAACAAAGACTAAACTTCAGAGACAAAAACATACAGCAGATCTTGGTAAGAATGTCACAGGTGACAATGCGTCATCTGTCAAATTCTCATCAACTTTATTAAAGGAGAAAGGCATTGAGGAAGACAAAAGCCCAGGAAATTATTTAAAAGAAAAGGAAGGCAAAATGAAGAAAGGCCGAATTCTGAAAACTGACAGTTCTAATCCACCAAGTCAACACAGCCCATCTCAGGTGAAAAATGGCAGTGCAATAGCAGAGGACACATTATTTTTAAAATCCTCGACCGATGAAGCAGGGGACTCTACATCTCTTTCAATAACCCAAATCAGTGCACGGTCTCCAAAACCTAAAAAAGGTGTTCGTATTACCAAAGGTAAAAGAGTGAAAGCAATTGCATCCATCCTCAAAGTCCCATTTGAACAGCCCTGCATTAATATTTCCCCAGACAAAAAAACATCCCTGTGTGTCAACAGTATACCAGTAAACCACAGAAAACCTAAAAACAGAAGTTATTTGGTAAAATCTTATCTAAATGATGCCTCTGAATTCATGGACATCACACTTGCAAGTAATCAGACAGTGAGGAATTGTAAGAAGAAATCCATTACAGTAGAACCAAAAGTGGACAACGCGAATGAATTAAAAAATAAACGAGGTCGGCCATTCAAGAAAAGAAATGTAATAAAAATATCATGCAGACAACAAAAGTCAAACACTAGTGGAGAACTTATTTTGAATCAGAAACCGACTATCCAATCAATCAAAACACCTAGAGAGAAAATGCTTGATTTGAACCCAGTGTCAAAATCCTCAACAAGGCACACAAGAGCGTCCAAGGTAGTGAAGCTTGAAGAAATGTTTCTTGAACCACAAAAAGGCACATGGGAGATCATGGATGTATCCAGCAACATTTCCTCTCCTCAGACCACCACTAATTCCCCCAACATTTCAATGCATGAATTTGAGACTTCCCAAACATCAGAAAAAAAATGTTTTGTTGATGCTGGGGTGTCACAAGGAATTCAGAAAGATGAGTCTGCACCATTAACAGCCACTGTCACAAAAATACCTCATAATGTGACCGCCATGAAGAAGAAACGCAGGACAAATAAAACTGGATGGGCTACAACAGTAAAATCAAAACGGCCGCTCTCCAAATTGAACTGCAGGGATACTCTTGAGGAATTGGTTCAGTCTTCGATTGACAACCCTAGACTCTCATTTGAATCCAACCTTGGTAAATCATTAACAGAAAATGGCACATTGGATTGTGTTGATAAAGAGGCAGAATGTAGAGCAGTTAAAAACAAGTCCAACATAGTTAATGTAAAAATCAACCTTCAAGAGCAACCCCTTTTTGCTTGTGCTAAATGGCAGGCATCAAGTGTACTTCAAAAACATGTGAAGACTAAGAAACCTATGTCATGCCTTTTTTGTGGTCGCTCATTTCGTCACATATCAGCATATACAATTCACAAGCGCATTCACACTGGTGCGAAGCCTTACAGGTGCCAGAAGTGTGGCAAGAACTTTGCTAAGCTCTCCCAACTTAACTCACACTCAAACCTCCACCAACATGGACCCATGCAATGCCCATGTTGTATCACTCTAACGCCAAACAAAGATGACTTAATTGATCATTTCAAGATCCATATTAAAGGCACCAGGAGGTTCAGCTTGAATAATTCAAGAAGAGAAATCAAAATTCAACCATACGCTGATTACATAGATTCCCCAGTCTGTGCAAATGGCAGGAAATCCCTTAGATGCTCCACTTGTTTCAAAGATTTTTTCAATAAGGCCACATTGAAGATGCACCTACAATTACACTGTGGTGTGAGGTCTTTCACATGCAAAATATGCAGCAAAAGGTTTAGCAAGGTCTCAAAGTTCAATGCACATGAGAAGACACACTGGCCAGTTAAACCTTATGCTTGCTCTGTATGTGGAAAAGCCTTTGATCTTCTAAGAGAGCTTAAAACACACTCTAATCTGCACTCAGGGGATATGCCTTTCTTCTGTAACCACTGTGGTCAATCTTTCAACAACTTTTCATCCTTGCGATCTCATCAAGTCTCTAAAGTGTGTTTTGGTGTTATAGCTGAAGATGATAGCAAGATTGACATTGAGGGGTTTCTGGTGGAGAAAAGGGCTGAAAGACAAATTAACACCCCAGTGTACTTTAAATGTCAGATTTGCAAACAACTTCATCGTCACTGGTGTCAGTACATCCTTCATCTGCAAACTCACACTAACAACAAGCCATACCTTTGTGAGATCTGTGGACAACAGTATGATCAGGAAGTGCCTGAATTATGTGTGCATTGTCTAGTTTGCTGCAAATCAAGTGGGGAGCAGAGGGCATGCAATTTGTCCATGTCGGATGTTTGGCACAAACCCCAACCTTTGCAGAATAGGACGTCTGAGATTAATTTAGAGTCTCTTTACAAGGACCATCAGGAAATGTCTACTGATGACCAGCATCCTCAGTGCAAGGAGTTTTTGCCTCTGCAATCTCTGAAAACTTTGGAGGAGTGTTCCTCAAATGTTCCACAAAACCCCAACTCCGCTTGCCAGACCCCAGGCAATGAATTAGATGTTCACCCACCTACTCCCTCCAACTCCAGTTGTCCAAGTCCTGCCCTATCTTCACTTTTGGCAATGAGGTACAATTCTGAACCTTCAAAATTTCGTTCTAGTTTTCAGACCCATGGCCCTTGTGACCGATACTCATGTCGACAATATGGAAAATCATTTACTCAGTGGCACAAGCTCTGGCTGCATCAGAGATTACACAAAGAAAAACGCTGTGGCTTTCCATGCACTCAGTGTAATATGATGTTTCGCTTTTTTGGCTCCTATAGAGAGCACATGCAACAACATGCTGCACAGAGACCATATGCTTGTCCCTTGTGTCCCAATACCTACGCCATTGAAGAAGACTTAAATACCCATTTGTGTGAAAATCACCAGCCTAGTAACAGCCCTAAATGTGACACGTGTGGAAAAGGTTTCACCAGCTTCAGAAACTTGGAGAGACATAGGCTTTTACACAGAGGTGCTACCTCGCACTACTGTCTCAATTGCAAGGTGCCATTTTCTAGTAAACAAGCCTTACAGAATCACTTGAAGTCTCATAAAGTTCGCCCTGTTATTCCAAAACCTAATGGGCCACTGGAACCATTTAATTTTCCATATCACTGTAGAAAATGTAATGCCAGATTTACAACCACAGACCTGCTCCAAGCCCATCAGGTTTGCCATCTTACCAGGGAGGGGAGCACACATAGCAGTTCAGCCACTATTGTTTCTGATTCCCTTACCTCCAAGCTCTCAAATAAACTTGAAGTGAGAGTCATGTTATCCCCGCAGAAAATACCTTGTCTTCCTCTGTCAAAGAAAAAGCATCTTTATAGGTATCCTAACCCTGATCGTCTGTATGTTGTCCCTAAAAAATCCTCACAGCCACCCGTCATTATTTCAGATACCGAAGAAGATTCCCAGATAACTAGAAATTACAGCTCGCCCTCCATTCTCTCTCATAAAACTGTGTCTCTTGGATATGAAGGGCAAACCAGCCCCAGAAATGATTGTGAGGCAAGCAATTCCGATCTACCTCAACCCTCATCATCCTCATGTATCCTCATTAATGAACCTACTCAAAAAATGCCGAAGCACCAAACAGACACCACAGACATTGAGAGACACAGTTTTCTCGCACCATGTCTACCTATGAATGTACAAACTCAAAGGCGGGCCAAGTTTGCAGGTGGTACCTCTTTTTTTGGAGCCTCAACAACAATTGTGATACCAAGAGGCAAAAAGCAGAGATTTGGTAGCTTTGAGTGTGCTGATTGTTTAGTGACATTTAGTGACATCTCAGAGTTACATGAACATTACTTACATCACGCCAGGGGTGTAAAGTGAAAGGACCCAAAGCATATTTTTGCCGCTCACTTTCTAAATAAGTGAAACAAAAACATGTAAAGATGTGTGAAATAACCCCTTAATAATGGTCGTCTTGAATGCTTAGATTTTGGAAGTCAGACACCATTTTGTATGATTCTACATTCAATATGTTTGATGTCATAGGAACTGGTGCTAGCGCATTGATTGGAAGACTACAAAATAGCTAGTGTAATAGCCCTTTGGAACTTCCAGTCATTGTGTTAATGAGTTAATCTTAGTCCCTTTTAATAGCAACAGTATACACCAATGCAATGGGTAAAAGAATAATGCTAGTTAGTGAAAACAAAATGTTGGTATACCAATGGTAGGAAGGAATGTGAACATTTCCGTTACACATTTACAACTGCCGCATGGAAATGATTGCAGCCCACATTCACCTTCAAAAAACTTTCTAGCTTTCCCAACAGTCTCTAAAAACATTGGGTGAACAGTGGGTATAAAAGGCTACACCCCCCCAATTGAAAATGCAGCTTTTGTTTGTGAAGCCTGACAAATCATGTCAGACCTAATTTCAACTAAATTAAGATACTTTTTTTCAACAATATTTAAGTGACAAACATGCCTTGGTTGCAAGGGTTTGTACACCCCACAAGTTATTCTTTTTGGTTGTGCCTTTTGCTTGAATGAGAGCAGTAAGGCTGTTTGGATGTCTCTGTGTTTTGCATTGTTGTGTTTAAAAGCTAAATGTATCTTTAGTTTCAGCATTCTGGCAGAGGGACACAGGGTTTGCTCCAAAATGTTTTTATATTAGGACCCATTAATGGTCCACTTTCTGCTGACCAGAGCGCCTGTCCCCTTTGAAGAGTAGTCACACAGCATGATGTTTCCGCCATTTGCCTTGACAATAGGTACAATGTATTTTGGGTTTTAACCTGTGTTTGCTTTAGAATGAAAGCCTAAAATGTCTTCCTTGGTCTCATCAAACAATAACACATTTTTCTACAATGTGTTTTCTTGTAAAATGTGGAGATGATCACACAACAGACAATTCTGCATAGATTTTGCAAGAAGACACATTCAATTTCCCATGTAGGATGTGTATTTTGCTGAAACCACATGACACTATTAATAAGTAACAATCTTGCTAACCTGGTATGGATTATGATTTATTACATGTTGTACCCTTTAACCATGATTCACATTTTTTTATTCAACCAGTAATGTTTTTTTACAAGTTGTTTATTGATTGCTTATACAAAAATGTGCCTTTTGAATAAAATACCAACTTTTCATACTTTGAACTGTTACTCTAATATGTCCTGCTGCTTTATTTGTTCTCTTTTGGGGGTTTCTAATAGTTTTATTTTATTTTTTACATTGTATATATTGTACATTTGAAAACTGTTTGAGTCCTATGGGGAAAGAGGCTGAGTTTAAAATGGCAGCACAGTCATTTTTTAACTAATTGGTCTGTTGACTATTCAGATAAGATACAGATTTTGACATAATTGGTCAACTATTGGAAAGAATATAGGATTTGGGCTGCATTTGTAAATACGTCCTTTGGTCTGCTTTTCAGACATTGAATGGTGTGGTAATGATAATTACTTAACCATTTTCATTTTTCTGGAAATATGAATGTTGGTTTGTTACCATATTTTAATCAGTCGTTTTTAATTGGCAGTAATATCTCTGGGTATTCAGAAATAATTTTGAACTATTGAGGACAGAATCCAAATTCAAGGATATATATTTTATATTTTTCCATTGTCCAGTGTTTGTCAAGTGATCTAATCGGTTGACTGGTCTGTCTGCCTTTTGGAAGTTAAACTGAGTCAGTGAAATTGTAATTTTTCTGGCTTGGGATATGCAGTTTGCCAACATAACACATTGAACAGCATTGGGTATCACAATAAAGATGTGCCATTGTGACCGCTACCTTACTCATTGAATCTTTAGGCACTGTGTGTGCACATACAATTTAACATCTATGAAAATTGTCAACACTAAGAAAACGTTAGTAACGTTAAATCTATACTGTTTTCACTGTTTATTTCATTGATGAGCGACATCTTATTATGACTACACAAACTAAATAAAAGCTGATAAGTGTTAGTATTTTGACTTGTTGTGTGAAATTTCTTCTTTGAACTTTCTCCACTGTAAACATATTTCTACAGTTTTTTGGCAAATATTTATTTTCTTGTCCACGTAATACATTTTGTTTATGTTCATTAATCTCATCTCAATATTTGTAATTTAATCTTTCCAACATTGCATTATGGAAGAGGGATGTTTGAAAATGTTAGCATCATGTCAGGGTTAAGATTTGATAATGTCTATCAAGGGCCATCTACTGTCTGAACAATGAATATGAGGTTTTTCTATTTGAGTCTGTTGAGCTTGTCAGCATGATTGCTTTGTAATCAAATGGTCCAAATTTTATTTAGGGCAAAGATTCTGGTTCAGTGACAAAGTATTAGGTGAATGTGTCTGCTTACATAACCTTCTAGCTAAGAGTATGAGGAGGTTTGGTGTATTCATGTGAACTGATTTTTTAAATTATAAATATACAGTAAGGGAAGGTGTTATGGAAGTGTGACACTGCTGTCACTGAAAACAACTTGTATACAGTGATTTGAGTATATTATTATATAATCAGTAACAAGTTATTACATATTGTTTTTTGACCAGTCAAAGTAACAATCTATTATATTGTTTTTGGCTAAGCCATATTACTATTGCTTTATAGTTCTTATTACATAAAAATGCTTAGTTATTCCATCAGCTTTTATGTCATATCAATGATGAATGAATAAGAATAACAATTCACAGATTAAGAAATTTTATTTAGGAGATTGTTGGACTCGCCACAGTCTCAAAGTGGGGCTTGTTATATTAGTTATTACTCGGCCCCAGATAGTAAATTTTGGCATCTACCACAAAATGCTGTACCACAATGTACAATATTCATGCTCATACTCTTACATTTTTGTAAGAAATGGCCATAGTATCCATCTCTGTAAACGTATTCACATAGGCCTTAATAGAGTTTGTTTTGTAGAGGGGGTAGACAGTGGGAGAGAGGATATCAAAACAGGTACATTTATTTATTTGCTCATGGAGATCAGCCAAATGTGCATTCTCTTTTCAGCGAATGGAGTGACAAAACTTGCACATTTCCCTGCCTTGTGTGATCATTTAGTTTACACAGAACATAATAGGTTAACGCCTTTATAGTGATTGTGTTGATTTACATGGTCTCAATGATGGCCTTAGCCTGATCACGGATTTTGTTGCTGTAGGGTTTGAACCAGGTGCGCACTTCCTCCATCTTGTTTTCAAGGATGCTGCGGAGATCCTTAGCCCCAGACTCCAGCTTTTCTTTGACCTAAATACAAAATAAACAGTTTTGGGGATGCCTATCCAAAAAGCTTTATGGTTATGCATTTATTTATTGGTATGGATGACCCCAGAGGAAATCAACCCACAATCCTTGGCATACACAGTAACACCATTTTCTAGCTACAGAGTTTTGCAGTTCTCACCTCTTCAGCTTGTGTCATCAGCAGTTTGCCAACTGTAGCCATTTTATCCTCAGCATTCTCACGTACATGGATGTAATAAGGCTCTAAGCGATCCTTCACAGATTCCACACTAGTGGCAGTTCGAGAGTGCAGCTCATCAAAGTAAGTGGTCACTTTGCTAGAAGGGTGGAAATTGAGTGCAAAAAAACAAGCTAGGAGTTCCTACAGATTTCCAGTAATTGCCCTAATTTCTGTTAGTACTGGCTTCTTTTAATGCATCCAGATTTATTTTATATACTAGGCATATACATATTATCAAACACTTAAATTGTTCATTAAATTATTTTATGTACATATACTGTGCACCAATTAAATCTCATACCAATTCAGCTAATGAATTCTGCAACTTGTTCCAAACATTTTTGTTGTATGCCTTTGATAAGATCTATGGCCAATAAGGATAGTAAGATGTTTACCAATGCCATATATGGTCTACTATCATGATCAGTTAAACAGTGAATAATTAGGGTGTATGTAAACATACTCAGTACTATCCTACCAACTTACACATGGATGTCCTGGATGTCCTTGTTGAGGCGCTTGTTTAGCTTGCGGTTATATGTGCTGACCCTGGTCTTGACGTCATCGGCATTCTGCTCCATCATTGTCTGGAACTCTTGAGTGTACAATGTGATTCGTTCCTTGGCTTGGACCATGTGAACCTGCAACTTGTTAGCTAGGACCTGCACGTCATTGCCCAGACGATCAGCCGCTTCCTTAGTGAGGGGGCCTAGTTTGGTCTTCATATCATCAGTGTACATGCTTAGCTCAGACATAGTGTCTGTGATCAGAGTACTGGAAGGAAAAACAGCCAGATGTGTTACCACAGAGAAGCTATTATATAGAACGTATAGAAGAATCTATGTCTCACTTTGATAAGAAAAGGCTATCTGAAGCATGGTTAATCTAAATGTAGACTGCATCATACATAATGCCTACATTATAATCTAAACTGCCCTATACCTTATAATAACCATAATAAATGTCCACTTTCCAAGATGCTGATTAAGCCTAGAGTGCTCTAGGCCTATGCTTCTCTGTGTCAAGTTAACCAGCCCGTGCTTAATGAGATAATATACTTTTGGCTTGGTTGCACTGAACTCTGCAGGTGAATGAACACAAATGATGAACTCACTCCAGTTCTTTGCCTAACTCAGAGGCCTTGATGTTCTTCACAACCTCGTCGGCCTTAGATGTCAGGTCTACTATGTAGTCTTTGAACTGTTCAATAGTCTTCTCCCAAGGTGTCTGGGGCTCATTCTGCATGGATAACACCCATCCATCGCAACCTGCAGTTACAGCAGAAAAATATAATGACACAATCGACAGTTATTTGTATTGCCCCTGTCCATTGTCCATCTTTGTAATGTTTTGTAAAACACAGCAACTCAAATGTATTACTAGAGTTTTTTGCCTTATGGCAGCTTATTTCCAATGTAGTACCCTTCACCAGGGCCTATAAGGAATAGGATTTGAAACATGTCCTCAGTAGAAGTGAATGTCAACCTGAGAGGACAGCTAGAGCCAGGATAAGTGCAACAGCCTTCATGGTGATCTGCCAACTATATACCTGGAAACACAATGAAAGTCTATTCATACAACAGTACCATGGCAGTCTGATTCTGTGACTTATAGCAACATAAGAAAAATTATTATGTAAATTATCTACAAAATCACATGTGTATAAATTATGATATAGATATAGATTAATATGGTACAGATGAATGCCTTTAATATGCTCTAATCACACCTATTGAAATATTTAGGCTGCAAAACATCTTTTTATAAAATCTTTTTATAATGGTCAATTCAATTTCACTGATAATTTGGTTTTGTACAACACCCCAGATTTTCATTGTGCTAAAACAACCACAATGAAAGGATTCTCAGACTGAAATATGAAGCGAACAATACGTGCAGTGGAAGATCTCAGTAGTAGTCATCAGGCAAATAATTTGACATATTAGCAGCTACAAATGTACAATATACATTTGCCTACTTAAAAGCATGAAGTAGCACACAGATTTGCTATTTTAGCTAACCAGACCATCAGTCTCAGTCCTATAGAATTGTTAGGAATTTTGACATTAATAATGCCATTTTGTCAATTCAAAGTTTTCTCTTACATGTAGCTCAAGAAATGAACTTCATAGTCACTGAATTACACATATTGAAAAATTGTATTGTGAACTATTGGAAAATGATGCAGGCTCCAGAATGCCCAACAAGACACTCAGAACTGGGTCTTCAATAAAACAGTATGTCATGAGGTGTTGTGGTATATGGACAATATACCATGGCTATAGGCTATTTTTAAGCACAACACAATACAAGTTGCCTAGATACAGGCTTAACTTGTGGTATGTTGCCAATATACCACAATCCCTGAGATGCCATATGGACAGTTTACCAGCGCAATAAATACTGTAAAAAAAGTATTTTAACCGTGCTATATGGTTTTAAATACTACTGCGTCCATTCAATCAACTTTTAGGGTTAAAATCACCCAGTATATAATGTTTCTTATACACGCACAACCAGTCTGCAAATTTATTTGACCATAAAAACAGAGCTTCTATATAAATACACACTGGAGAAGTACATGGAATCTATTCCAGCTTGCCATAGCAATATCTACAGTGTCTTTAATCACATTAATCATTCAAATAACCACTCACTTCTAGTTCTGAAAAGTTAAAACATGCATGTGGAGAGGTCACACTGGAAGTCGATTAAATGTTTTACACACCACCCAAGACTTCTATGTGTTAATTTGAACATGGCAGACAGAACAGCTGCGTAATTACTGCAATGTATATTTTTATAAACCCATAGTTTATAAAAGGTTATTAGCATGATAACTGCAATTTCAGATTAAGTTGACATATGCAGTTTGTACTATAAATGGGATCTCTGCGAACACTGAAACATTGCCTTTAAAATCTACAATGCCTTTTGAACCATCATTGGTCTGAATTCCAGCCTTAAAAATATTAGTAGAACACCCCCACTTTTTAAGTTTACTCTGGTACACTGGGAGCATAAGAACAGATAATATGATTCAACAAATTGAATGAGTCAATAACTTACCTTAGAGATTCTCTGTGTTTATGTTGCTGTAAGTAGACAGACTGAAAGGTTCACTGGGTATTTATACAACTTTGATTGCTATGACACAATTTGATAAATGCAAGGTGAATGGCCAACCTGTGTCCGAAGTTCTCAACACAAAGTGTTGTTTTTTTATTGCTGGGTTATTATTTTGGTTCCACGTTGCACTATTGAGCTGTTAGCACTATCACACACTATCATGCAGTGTTAACAGAACACATGATACACAGCTCAATACAGTCCAGAAAAAGCCTCTGACATAGGTCCCTAATAGGTTCCTTATAAACAGAAACCAACTTCCTTGGAGGGCCTTGGCTTATCATATCATTAGTTTATCACAACTTTACAGATCAAGGGAAGGAGCACTTGAGGGTCCGGGGTGTGTTTCTGACCTGTGGTTTTCTCCTTTTAAATGGTTGAATTTTTAATCATTCTTCCTTTAGCATACTTACCAGCATTAACATCAAGAAGCCTTAGCCTTACTTTCATATAGATTCTGATACATATCATATGGAAAACCACTAGTGTCAACCAATTCAATGTATGGTATTTTTCAGTTTGTATATCTAAAATGTTCTCACAACGTGAAAACCAATTCAGGAAAAAAGACATGTCCGGAGAAGTTCTTAAGTTGAACCAGCTATGACTTCCACAAACAAGATTGTGTTCCCTAAACTCTCCGTAGGTTCTATAAACTCTCCATCAAGGCCTTGTCAGACAGCAAGAAAAATGATCAGAGTTCCCTGCAGAATACAACACATTTTCAACTGGTCATATAGTGATGGATGAAATGGTAATGTATAATCACGCAGTGTGAATGAACAGCCTTCACATGCAAGTGCACTATTAATGGCCCCAACTAAACTATTGCCCCTCCAAATTGGCCCCAATAAAAAACTCAATTGGTCACTTTCACTTGTACATGATCAGGTCAAGCTGTAAAAACACCCAGAATCATTGTAAAGGTATACATGTATTACATATAAATAAAAAATCATATACAATTGCTTTTACGCTTTGTTATAGTTACCTTGCAGTGTACAAATTATTATAGTTATGATGATAGTCCGCTGTGTCATGCTGCCTACCCCTGCCAAAAAGATTCTCCGGAAACCATTTCTTTTCAGAACATAGATTTTATTCTGTGAAAGTAACACTCTACTTCCATATGATGTCATCTAACATTTGAATGGTAATGAAGAAATTATCACATTTGTAAAACCACTGTTATATAAAATGCATACATCATGTGTTTGTGAATTAATTTACCTCAGTTGTCCTTTATAAGCATTGTCCTGAGGATACATCCACTGCACTACATGTAAGACCATAATCTTTAAACAGCCAAGATATTTTAAAACCTTACAAGGGACCTTTCTGAACAGCTTTGTGTGACTTACAAAGCTTATTAAATGCATAGTGTTAGCCAACTGGAAAGAGTCCTATCACTATTCTATTACAAAGGTCTATGGATAATAACAAGAATAGTAGAGAGCATGCCTGATATCAGCAAGCTCAGATCACACTGATAAGATGTTATTTTTACTGGCCTTTGGCCTGCAAGTCTTATTCTCACTGATTCCATTGGTATACAGTGGGGCAAAATAGTATTTAGTCAGCCACCAATTGTGCAAGTTCTCCCACTTAAAAAGATGAGAGAGGCCTATAATTTTCATAATAGGCACACTTCAACTATGCGAGACAAAATGAGAAAATAAATCCAGAAAATCACATTCTAGGATTTTTTAATGAATTTACTGGTAAATTATGGTGGAAAATTAGTATTTGGTCAATAACAAAAGTTCACCTCAATACTTTGTTATATACCCTTTGTTGGCAATGACAGAGGTCAAACGTTTTCTGTAAGACAAGGTTTTCACACACTGTTGCTGGTATGTTGGCCCATTCCTCCAAGCAGATCTCCTCTAGAGCAGTGATGTTTTGGGGCTGTCGCTGGGCAACACGGACTTTCAACTCCCTCCAAAGATTTTCTATTGAGTTGAGATCTGGTGACTGGCTAGGCCACTCCAGGACCTTGAAATGCTTCTTACGAAGCCACTCCTTAGTTGCCCAGGCAGTGTGTTTGGGATCATTGTCATGCTGAAAGACCCAGCCACGTTTCATCTACAATGCCCTTGCTGATGGAAGGAGGTTTTCACTCAAAATCTCACAATATATGGGCCCATTCATTCTTTCCTTTACACGGATTGTCGTGGAAAATCAACCACTCTTTACTAAAAAGAAATGCACATCAACTCAGCACTTTGTGAATCCAATAGACGTGAATGAAAATCAAACAATAATGACAGACATTAAAGCCAGGTTCTTCTGCAGATACACCCCTAATGTTCTAAGTGCAGACCATGGTTTTTATACCGAACTTTCACACATTACGCCATCTGACTTTGTCTGGTTGGCAACCCTCCTGAGTGGGGTGCGCTTCTTATCTTCTACCTCCTTGAATTCTCGTAATTTGTGACAGTAATTTACATCCTCCTTATGGTTCATACTTGGGTCATGTCCATCATTGTCCACAAAGTAAGTGTTACGTTAAGCTCATGGGCCACACTCAGGTCATCTCTTATCACAGAGTACACTTTATGCCCAGCTCATGGGCCACACTCTGGACACCCTAACAATGGATACAAAGGCAGTAAACTTTAGTAATGCCCCTCTCTGGGCTCTAGGTAATTGCCTTTTCATGACTATCTCTCAGCATAAGACACCTATATCATGATGAACATAGAAATTGTCTGTATGTGTAATTCGTCCTATCTCAGAAGTCATTTTACTGTGAGTGTGGATTCCAGTTAATATGTTTCTGATAAAACTACATGATTATACATTGTACATTAATATTTTCATAAGTATAAGGTTATTTATGCATTTTATAGAATTATCCCCCACAGGATCAGTCGTCCTGGTACCTTTGCAGAAAACAGTCCCAAAGCATGATGTTTCCACCCCCATGCTTCACAGTAGGTATGGTGTTCTTTGGATCCAACTCAGCATTCTTTCTCCTCCAAACACGACGAGTTGAGTTTTTACCAAAAAGTTCTATTTTGGTTTCATCTGACCATATGACATTCTCCCAATCCTCTTCTGGATCATCCAAATGCTCTCTAGCAAACCTCAGACGGGCCTGGACATGTGCTGGCTTAAGCAGGGGGACACGTCTGGCACTGCAGGATTTGAGTCCCTGGCGGCGTAGTGTGTTACTGATGGTAGCCTTTGTTACTTTGGTCCCAGCTCTCTGCAGGTCATTCACTAGGTCCCCCCCGTGTGGTTCTGGGATTTTTGCTCACCGTTCTTGTGATCATTTTGACCCCACGGGGTGAGATCTTGTGTGGAGCCCCGGATCGAGGGAGATTATCAGTTGTCTTGTAGGTCTTCCATTTTCTTATAATTGCTCCCACAGTTGATTTCTTCACACCAAGCTGCTTACCTATTGCAGATTTAGTCTTCCCAGCCTGGTGCAAGTCTACAATTTTTTTTCTGGTGTCCTTTGACAGCTCTTTGGTCTTTGCCATAGTGGAGTTTGGAGTGTGACTGAGGTTGTGGCCAGGTCTTTCATACTGATAAATTCAAACTGGTGCCATTAATACAGGTAACGAGTGGAGGACAGAGGATCTCTTAAAGAAGAAGTTACAGGTCTGTGAGAGCCAGAAATCTTCCTTGTTTGTAGGTGACCAAATACTTATTTTACCAAGGAATTTACCAATAAATTCATAACAAATCCTACAATGTGATTCTCTAGATAATTTTTTCAAATTTTGTCTCTCATAGTCGAAGTGTACTTATGATGAAAATTATCTTTTTTAGTGGGAGAACTTGCACAATTGGTGGCTGACTAAATACTTTTTTGCCCCACTGTACACAACAATAGTCAAGCTTTCTAGATTCTGTCCATAACCTGGAATTATTTTACCTTTGAAGTGTTAGGGATTAATTTAATCAAACCAGAATGGCAGGACATAAGCAGTACCTCTGTTTCCCATGGACAAATTAAATAAGAACTTTGATCTAAAAACAAACTAAACTAGTACCAGGGCAAGTAATACCATCTCAGCTATGCTTTCAACAGTGTTATGTTTGTAGATAATGGATTCATATTGTAAATGAAGACACCAGGTGAACTTAGGAAACTGTAGGTCTTATTGAATCTTCAATATTGAAACATCATCTAGGACATAAATATGAATTAGTTGTCGTAATAAATACTTTTCAAGGCTGAACATGTCTCATGAGAGAGTTATTCCTGGAATTAGTGTGTTGATGAGACTGATCAAACCAGGATCAAATAAAATTCTGAATTCATGATACCAAAAATAAGTTTGTTGATGAGTGGCTTTATCATAGCAACAAATGCACAGAACCCCCCCCCTTTTTCTCCAAAATGAATTTTGAGCATTCAAATTTCTCTTTGGGGAACATTGTAATATTAGACCTTGAATAGTTTAGATTCAAAAGATCTAGCTTTTTTAACAGTACATTTTCTGTACAATCAATCATACACCTGGCCAATTTAGCTCTTGTAATCCAAATTAATACCAATGTAATCCAACACTTTTGCTAGAACTACAGTACCATATTGCTTGGCCTTTACAATGTTTTGGAACTGAATGTTTCCTGGACAGTTAGGTTGATACTGAAACTTTGGCAAAGGCAACCGCGTGTAGTGTTATAAAATGTCTGATTGCACTGAAGTTACTTTTAATGTCATGTTCCCTGCTATTTAGCTGTTTGTATAATTAAGGACTACTACATAGAACTGCAGTAGGCTGACCTAATAATCTTTGTAGTTTGTGTTTTGACAAAGATGTAGAGTTAGAATATTAACAACAGTATGTTTTTGGACATTTATCAATTATGAATACTAATAGTAAATTATGTATGTTATGAAAAATCACTAGGCACGAACTATGTTTGCAACACAGCCAGGAAGACTTTGGACAGGGACAGCTAGTTGTTAGGCCAGGTAGTCCTAAGGCGTGTTTGAGAAGCTCATGTAATTCTAACTAACGGTACTCTCCCTTTACATAAATAAATAAAACATTAACTAGTGATACTCAGACAGGACAGACTGACACTGCGCCCATCAGTACAATACTATTTCAGTATGAATCTAGAGACATGCGGTGTATTCAGAGACACTGTGGCCCCATCCAAAGATAACCCCAGACATGGCCTACCAGACATGAGATAACTACGCCGACTTTGCCAGACACCCAATCAAAAGGACACCAATCAATCACAAACCATCCTGAAAGAAGGCTGAGTATAGCGCACAGAGTTGATTCCCATGGAATGAACTTTAGGGACGACGTGACACATTTAAGCCAGTGAATCCCGAAATAACATCAGACAGGATATCCCAGTTCAAAGAAAAGCCCACCAGGCAAGAGGCACGAGGACAGACAAGATTTTTCTGATGCCATTCAAAGGTAATTTACCACCTTCACAATTGCAGACTCTGTACAGTGATGGGGCCTGAACTAGACTGAAGCATTTTGTATATATTATCTTTCTTTAGGAAGCAGTGAATTTCTAGGAAACATAGGAAAAAATAAATGTGTGCTATTGGGATAACTTGTGAAAAGGTTTAAAACAGCCATTTGATGCTAGAGAAATTTGATGCGTATTTCACAAATTCAGAATGACTGAAAAACCATTACGGCCATTACGACTGACTTAAAGTGGTCCCAATTGCAAATATGTTCCTTGTGAGGAGATGGACTTTCATACCTCTTTCCAAGGTTATATTTTAAACATGGAGAGCTTGCAAATGTGAGAAACCTCAATAGCGCTACTGTGTGGTTGATAAAAAATCTTTGTAGTCATTATTGTATCATATTTGTTAACATATGCACCAAGTAGAACTATAATAGCATTATCCTTGTAGGAGATGTGTCTATATGTGTGCACAACCATGCCCCTGCACATGTTCATCTATCAATGGCAGCCATGTTTTTTCAGATACTGACCTGATGGATATCACTTTGTAAGACAATCGGCCAAATATCAAGGTATGTGATGACCGGTCCTTAAGTACCAGTTAAGATGATTTTAAAGTGTTTTTCACAAATAAAAAATGGCCCACCCACCAATAAAGTGAAGTTAATGAGTCCCAATTGCAAATATGTTCTGTATAAGGAGATACAACCATGTACCTAATTTCAAGACTCTAGATCACAAGGGGTGGGCGTTGTGAGCTTGCAAAAAGTGGTACTTTGGAGGCTTGTGACAGCGCCACCATGAGGCCGACATGCATGCCACTGCAACAGAAGTTGCAGCCCTTGGCCCTTTAATAGCAGAAAAAATTGGGAACCTTTAAGCTATTTTATCTCACAGGAATTTGCAAAAAAACATTTTTTTGCCAGAATAATAACAATAATAATAATATTAATAATAATTAAAGCTGCAAGCCACTTATATCCATAGTTGCAGGCAATATGACATTATGTTTTTTCCTTTCCTGCTCCAATGTGGCAAACTTGAAACATCATTCACACAAAGTAAATTCAGAACCCTGATCATGTGTACCAAATGTAAGCTCACTGAGTGACAAAGAACAATAGATAGTGTTATGGGTTTTATGCCACAACTGTTTAACCAAACAGAATGTACAGTGGATATAAAAAGTCTACACACCCTGTTAAAATGCGTGGTGTTTTTGATGTAAAAATAAGACAAAGATGAATCACGTCAGAACTTTTCCCACCTTTAATGTGACCTATAATGTGAACAATTCAATTAAAAAACATACTGACATTTTTGAAGGGGAGAAATAAAAAACTCACAATAACCTAGTTGCATATGTGTGCACACCCTTTAAACTAATACTTTGTTGAAGCACCTTTTGATTTTCTTCAGCACTCAGTCTTTTGGGGTATTAGTCTATTAGCATGGCACATCTTGACTTGGCAATATTTGCCCACTCATTTTTGCAAAAGCTCTCCAAATCTGTCAGATTGCGAGAACATCTCCTATGCACAGGCCTCTTCAGATGATCCCACAGATATTCAATTGGATTCTAGTCTGGGCTCTGACTGGGTCATTCCAAAACATTAATCTTTTTCTGGTGAAGCCATGCTTTTGTGGATTTTGGTGTGTGCTTTGGGTCATTGTCGTGCTGAAAGGTGAACTTCCTCTTCAGCTTTCTAATGGAAGCCTGAAGGGTTTGTGCCAAAACTGCCTGGTATATAGAACTGTTCATAATTCCCTCCTGTCACCACCATGCTTCACTGTGGGTATGGTGTTCTTTGGGTGATGTGCAGTGTTGTTTTTGTACCAAAACATACTATTTGGAATCATGGCCAAAAAGTTCAACCTTGGTTTCATCAGACCATAACACATTTTCCCACGTGCTTTTGGGAGACTATGTTTGTTTCTGCAAACTTCAGCTGGGCTTCGATGTTCTTTGTAAGAAAAGGCTTCCATCTTGCCACCCTACCCCACAGCCAATTCATATGAAGAATATGGGAGATTGTTGTCACATGTAGCACACAGCCAGTACTTACCAGAAATTCCTGCAGCTCCTTTAATGTTGCTGTAGGCTTCTTGGAAGCCTCTCTGACCAGTTTTCGTCTCGTCTTTTCATCAATATTGGAGGGACATCCAGTTCTTGGTAATGTCTCTCTTGTTCCATATTTTCTCGACTTAATCATGATTTTTTCACTGTGTTCCATGGTATATCTAATGCTTTCTCCTTCTCCTAACTGAATTCTTTCAACAATGAGATTTCTATCTGATGCTTTGGAAGCTCTCGGCGGACGATGGTTCAACTAAGAAAATGTCAGGAAAACCCTACTAGAACAGCTGAACTTTATTTGTGATTAAATAATGGCAGGTGTGTTATGACTTCTATTGAATGTGATTGGTTAATTCTGAACACAGCCATATCCCCAATTATAAGAGGGTGTGCACACTTATGCAACCAAGTTGTTGTAAGGTTTAAAAAAAAAAAAAATCCCCCTCGAAGATTTCAGTTTGTTCTTTAATTGAATAGTTCACATTAAAAAAGGTTTTGACATGCATTATCTTTGTCTCATTTTTTCACATCACAAAAACCTGGCATTTTAACAGGGGTGTGTAGACATTTTATATCCACTGTAGTTTTGCTACAGTGCCCCATGATTTCACATCATATTTGTAATTTTACAAACTCTTCTGAGTATTTCGGAAAATACATTCACTGTGGCACTGAATAGATTTTCCGCACAAAGTATCCCTTGTACTTTAGTGGGTGGATCGAAAATATAAGGCCTTTATACACTGGTCCCACGTTAAAACTGGCCCAGGGTTAGCTTAACCTATGTTCACACAAGAGTTTGTTAACCCTGGGCTACAAACAAAATGCCCTCCAGGCAAACATGAAATTAGGGATCAACTGCTAAACATCCAAACGGATTTATATATATATCTGGAACGACTATCAAGTTCATTATTGACTGTCTGACTTATCTTCAAATATATTAAACAATAGGCCTAATATTGATTTCATTAATATTCAATAAATATTCATTTGAATGTTTGCTGTTTTATAAATATTTTAATGAACATACATTTGTATGCAAGCTATGAGTCATTATGTGTACGCACATGGCAATGTCTCCAAACCTTTGATGTCAATGAATTTTTGAGGGACTTCATTAACCTATTAGCATTTTATTAACTTTTACAACCATCTGGTTCAGTATCTGTATTAGTATATTTATCTTGGATGCATAGATTATTTACAGAGTAGATTTTGGTAGCAGATAATGTCCGACATGGGAATATACATTATGCAAGTTTCACTTTTTGAATGGAATTACTGAAATAAATCAACTTTTTGATGATATTCTAATTATATGACCAGCACTTGTATATAATGAATATAGCAATTGTCAGATAGGTCTTTCACATAAACAGTTTGGCATATGTTTCAAATCTGATGATCTCTAGTAACAGCTGTCTATCTTGTACGATTTTCGTTCTGTGTCTCAGCAATGAATTCTGGTCATCCTCTGGCCATAGCAGTGCTTGAGAACTGTTCTGTGAGCAGGTAGAATTTTCAATTGTTTAGCTAAAAAAAAAAGTTAAATCTAGAATAGCTTAAAATATCAGAACAATGTCATGAAAATTTATTAAGGGATGTTTTTAAAGTCTGCATCATTTTTCAATTATTCAATATTTATGACCAAACATATTCATGACCAAAAAACATTGAATTGTCATGGGTTGATAGTCAATATGTTATGTATGTGTATTTGAATGTAATTATCAATTTACACATTTTTACACTTAAAATCCTAATAAAAGATGCAGATAGATAAAGCACACATTGGAAACAAAAAGGCCTTTATTTAGGTACATAGGGAGCATGGGGAATCATGGGGGTGTCTGGTTGTTGAATCCAAATGCTCTGCCATTTTCTGCCACTGTAATGAAAGAAACAAAAAACATGTACTACTCTTACATCTTTCCCTAACAACATGTTTGGATTCAGCTAAGCCCCATTATGATTTCACCAATCCACTAAGGGCATCTTAAAGAAGCATGAACAAATACACAATTGAAAGATTAAGGGGCGAAGGGAAGGGACTCATTTGGGATTTGGACAGAAATCTAATCATGGACATACTGTATGAAAAAATAAGTTATATTCAAATTATTCTAATTGACAAAGTAAATAGTAAGAGTAACTACTCTTATTACTGAATAGTAAGAGTAACTCTTGTCAGTTATAGTGGCATACTTACCAGGAACATGACTGCCAATTTATCAATGCCTGTTTTTCGCCCTTTAATAATAAAACAAAAACAATGCTGTTATTCTTTGCAACGGCTTTCTTTGTGATTGTGTCCTTTACACCCAGACCTAACTTTCAAGGTGTCTCAAACTGTGATGAAATTGTATATCCTGACTGCAAAGTTAATTTTGCTGCCCATTCTACTTTTACTTAGTTTTACATTTTATCCGTTTTCAAAAACTTTGGGTGCTTAACAGTACACAGGCACAGTTCAAATGGTACTGAAATCAAGTATTTGTCCTTTGTACAATATTCTGCTGACCCTAATATTCCATTCATTGGGTTGAGTGAACTAGTGGCGGGTATAAACTTTTTGTCATTTGATGTTGCATGTTTGATTAACTTGCACACTATAGGAATTAAGCTTTGATTAACCATTTTTCGATCTCATACTCCCTCGACACTGCGAGCACAATTATTAGGCAAGTGAGTATTCTGATCGTATCATTATATCTGTGCAGATTTTCCAACTACAAACCATAAAAACTTGAATGCTCATTGGATTGAATACTTTTCAGGTGATATGTATTTATATATATGTATTTATATATATATCAAGGAGTGCGTAATTATTAGGCAGCTTCATGACCTCAGGTAAAATGGGCCAAAAAAGTGATTTAACAGACACTGAAAAGTCAAAAATTGTAAAATGCCTTTCAGATGAATGCAACACTCTTGAAATAGCTGAGCTATTAATGCGTGGCCACCAGACAATCCAAGGTTTTTTGTGAATAGTCACTACAAGGCAAAAAATGCATGGAGAAGAAAAGATGAAAATAAACTGCAGAAGACTTGAGAAGAATTACATGTGTAGCTACCAGGAACCCATCATCCTCCAGCACCACCATATTTCAAAACTGTAACCTACCTGGAGTGTCCAGAAGTACAAGGTGTCAAGTGCTCAGATAAAAATTGCCTAGTTAAAGAAGGCTGAAAGAAGACTACCACTGAATAAGAATCACAAGTTGAAGTGTATAGATTGGGCAAAGAAATACTGTGACGACTACGCCATCTACTACCCATCCTCCCCCTGCAGGAGGCGGGCTTCGGCGTTCGACGTCACCGGCCTTCTGACACCATCGCCCAGCTCATATACTCATTGCACCTGTTGTCCCGTCTAGCGCACCTGATCATCATTAAGTCATTCCCCTCAGTATATATGTTCCCTCTGCTCCCTTTCTCTTTGTGTGTTATTGTCTCTATGGTTAATTGAGCGTAAGTCAGCGCACGTATTAAAACAAGTAAAGTCAAAGACTGCGCAGTCCGCTCCATTCTTTCTTGCACTCAGACGTTCCTGACAGAATAACACACCTTTCAAAAAAGGAAAATTGAGCTCGGAGCTCAGGAAGATGCCGGTGTTGCGGGGATCGTCCAGGATCTTGCCAACATGCTGGCCAACATAGGTGCCTCCATGACCACCCTACTCCAAGCAGTTCAGCGCCTAGAGTTGGCCCAGTCCGCTCCCGCAGCACCGGCTGTATTGCCGCTTCCCCAGCCTACCCAGCCCGGAATAGGAGCGATGCACATCCCGCTTCCCCGGGATTACGATGGGAAGGCGGACCGCTGCCAGGGTTTCCTGTTACAAGTGGACATCGCGCTCCAGTCGATTCATCCTGCGCCGACAGATGCCCAGAGGATCTCCTCGCTCGTCTCCTGCCTGTCGTCTGGAACATCGAGGGGCCCTTCCAGGGCAGCTACGCTGAGTTCGTCCGCCGCTTCCGAATCGTCTTCGACCATCCGCACGAGGGAAGAGAGGCAGGCAAACGGCTCTTCCACCTACGGCAGGGGACGAGATCGGCGCAGGAGTTCGCACTGGAGTTCCGAACCCTGGCAGCGGGTTCTGGGTGGAACGACCGGGCCCTGTTCGACCACTACCGCTGTAGCCTTCGGGAGGACGTCCGAAGGGAGCTGGCCTGTCGAGACGTGAACCTCTCTTTTGAGCAATTGGTCGAAACATCCATCCGTCTCGACAATATGCTGGCTACCCGAGGACGTCCTAGCGGGGGCCCGGCTGTTCCACCCCACCACCTCGACACCGCCGTCCCCATGGATCTGGGGTCGGCTGCACTCCCGGGCAGAGGGCGAGCAGCTGGAGAACAGAGGGGATCAGCTAAGCGCGGGGGCGGTTTCGATGCTCCGCGCAACCCCTCTTCCTCCGGCTCGAGAGACGACAGGCATGGCTCTTCCGCACCACCCCAGGTAGCTCATGCACACTCACCGATTGCTTTCCCACTCACTCTCTGCACCGTCCCTGTCGAGTTATTTTCCCAGTGTAAGGCGCTAATAGATTCAGGCGCGGCTGGGAATTTTATCGACAGGGATTTCGCGTTACGCGCACACATTCCCCTCCAAGTCCTCACCAGCCCCCTACCTGTGAGGGCATTGGATAATCGACCCCTAGGGTCAGTCTTTGTTAAGGAATGTACTGTCCCACTTCTTATGTTCACCTGTCACCAACACCGCGAAACTATTTCGTTTAATGTTATTGATTTTCCCACGTTCCCTGTAGTTCAAGGTTTCCCCATGTTGTCTCTCCATGACCCTATTATTTCGTGGTCGAGTCAGGTCTTGTCGGGGTGGTCGCGGAAGTGCCAAGGTAGGTGTTTGGGTGTTTTTGTGGGTTCGACCACGGTGGAAAGTCCAGACAGTGCTCCCGCCATGCCAATTCCTCCCGAATACAGGGACTTAGCCGAGGTCTTCTCCAAGGCTAAGGCCTCTGTAATGCCGCCTCATAGGCCGGGGGATTGCGCGATAAACCTCCTAGAAGGAGCCGCACTCCCTAAGGGTCGCGTGTATCCCCTGTCTCGCACCGAGACTGCGGCCATGTCCGCTTATGTTGAGGAATCGTTGGGGCAGGGATACATTAGGCCCTCCAAGTCACCGGTCCCCTCGAGTTTCTTCTTTGTAAAAAAGAAGGACGGTGGTTTGCGCCCGTGCATCGATTACAGGGCGCTGAATAAAATCACCATCCCGTTCCGCTACCCTCTCCCCTTAATCTCTGCGGAGGTCGAGAGAATGCACGGGGCCCGCTTTTTCACAAAGTTAGACCTCAAGAGTGCCTATAACCTGGTGCGTATCCGGGAGGGGGACGAATGGAAAACAGCCTTCAGTACTACCACGGGGCCATTACGAATATTTTGTGATGCCGTACGGTTCAATGAATGCTCCATCATTCTTTCAATCTTTCATCAACGACGTTTTCAGGGACATGTTATGCGAAGGGGTAGTTGTGTATATTGATGACATCTTGATTTATACAACTACTCGCGCTGAGCATGTCTCATTGGTGCGTAAAGTGCTTGCTAGACAGTTGGAACATGAATTGTACCAGTCGTCCGTGTCCTTCCTGGGGTACCGTTTCTCGAGCACGGGTTTGGCTATGAAGGAGAACCACATTGATGCCGTGCGTAATTGGCCGACCCCAACCACGGTAAAGGGCGTGCAACGATTCTTAGGCTTTTCTAATTATTACAGGAGGTTTATCCGGGGCTTTAGTCAGGTCATGGCTCCGATCACCTCCCTCCTGAGGGGTGGGGCGACACGGTTACGGTGGACCACGGATGCGGAGCGGGCGTTTGTGGAATTGAAACACCGTTTCACCACCGCTCCGGACCTGGCTCATCCTGACCCGTCGCTCCAGTTCGTTGTGGAGGTGGACGCGTCCGAATGTGGTCTTGGGGTCGTTCTCTCCCAGCGAACGGGGAGTCGGAACACGCTCCGTCCCTGTGCTTTCTTTTTCTCAGAAACTCAGTGCAGCGGAGCGTAATTACGATGTCGGTGATCGTGAGCTATTGGACGTGGTTAGAGCCCTGTCGGTGTGGCGGCACTGGTTAGAGGGGGCTGAGCACCCTTTCCTCATCTGGACTGACCACCGTAACCTGGAGTACATGCGGGCAGCGAGGAGGCTGACCCCTCACCAAGCCAGGTGGGCTATGTTCTTCTCCCAGTTTGTGTTCACTCTCACTTACAGGCCGGAAGTAAGAACGTCAGGGCCGACGCGCTCTCTCGCCAGCATGACACGGAGGAGAGGCCAGTGGATGACGCTCCAGTACTACCGGCATCATGTATCGTGGCACCGGTGGTGTGGGAGTTGGACGCGGACGTCGTTCGTGCGCAGTGTGACGAGCCCTCTCCGCCCTCATGCCCTGAGGGTCGCACGTATGTGCCAACGTCTGTTCGTGACCGGCTCATCTACTGGGCCCACACCTCTCCCTCCTCCGGTCACCCTGGTATTGGACAGACCCTGCAAGCCCTGGCCGGTAAGTACTGGTGGCCCACCTTGGCTAAGGACGTGAGGGTGTACGTTTCTTCCTGCTCGGTGTGCGCCCAGAGTAAGGCACCCCGACACCTGCCTATGGGTAAGTTGCACCCCTTACCCATTCCACAATGGCCATGGATCCACCTGTCTGTATATTTCCTAACAGATCTCCCCCTTTCCCCGGGCTATACCACCATCCTGGTCGTTGTGGACCGGTTTTCTAAGACCTGTCGTCTCTTGCCTCTGCCCGGTCTCCCCACGGCCCTGCAAACCGCAGAGGCTCTCTTTACACACGTCTTCCGGCACTATGGGGTGCCCGAGGACATTGTGTCGGACCGGGGCCCCCAGTTTACGTCCAGGGTGTGGAAAGCCTTTATGCAGCACTTGGTGGTCTCGGTCAGCCTGACCTCGGGCTACCATCCCCAGTCCAACGGGCAGGTGGAGCGTGTGAATCAGGAAGTGGGCAGGCTCCTTCGGTCCTACTGCCAGGACCGGCCGGGGGAGTGGGCGGAGTTCCTGCCTTGGGTAGAGTACCCCCTGAACTCCCGGCACCACTCCTCCACTGGGATTTCCCCTTTTCAGTGCGTGCTGGGGTATCAGCCGGTCCTAGCCCCCTGGACCCCGAGCCAGACCGGTACCCCTGCGGTGGACGATTGGTTCCGGCGGGCAGCGGGCACATGGGAGGCAGTGCAGGCTCACCTCAGGCTCGCTGTCCGTCGCCAAAAGGCCTTTGCCGATCGCCACCGCGGGGAGGCCCCGGTCTATCGCCCGGGCTACCGCGTCTGGCTCTCCACCAGGGACCTGCCCCTCTGCCTGCCCTGCCGGAAGCTGAGCCCGCGGTTTGTGGGGCCCTTTAAAGTCCTGAGGAGGGTCAACGAGGTAACATATCGGTTGCGTCTCCCTCCTGACTACCGTACTAACCCCTCGTTTCATGTGTCTCTCCTCAGGCCGGTGGTGGCTGGTCCTCTCCAGGGGTGTGAGGTGCGGGAGGTCCCTCCCCCTCCTCTTGACATCGAGGGGGCTCCGGCGTACTCCGTCCGCGCCATCATTGACTCGAGGCGCCGGGTTGGGGGCCTCCAGTACCTCGTGGAGTGGGAGGGGTACGGTCCGGAGGAGCGGAGCTGGATCCCGAGGCGGGATGTGCTGGCTCCCGCCCTTCTACGCGACTTCCATCGCCTTCGTCCGGATCGTCCTGCTCCGCGCCCTCCGGGTCGACCCCGGGGTCGGTGTCGTCGCACAGCTGGAGCTGCGCGTCAGGGGGGGGGGGGTACTGTGACGACTACGCCCTCTACTACCCATCCTCCCCCTGCAGGATGCGGGCTTTGGCGTTCGACGTCACCGGCCTTCTGACACCATCGCCCTGCTCATATACTCATTGCACCTGTTGTCCCGTCTAGCGCACCTGATCATCATTAAGTCATTCCCCTCAGTATATATGTTCCCTCTGCTCCCTTTGTCTTTGTGTGTTATTGTCTCTATGGTTAATTGAGCGTAAGTCAGCGCACGTATAAAAACAAGTAAAGTCAAAGACTCCGCAGTCCGCTCCATTCTTTCTTGCACTCAGACGTTCCTGACAAATACCTGAAGACAGATTTCTTATGGACAGATGAAATGAGAGTGACTCTTGATGGACCATATAGATGGGCCCATTACTGGATTATAATGGACATGGCACCACTTCGAATCAGGCACCAGAAAGGTGGAGGATGAGTACTGGTTTGGGCTGCTATCATTAAGGATGAGGTAGTGGACCTTTTTGGGTTGAAGATGGACTGAAACTCAACTACCAAACCTACTGCCAGTTTCTGTAAGATATTTTCTTCAAGCATTGGTGCAGGAAGAATTCCTTAGCATTCAAGGCCATGATCTTTATGCAGGACAATGCTCCATCACATGTATCCAAGTGCTCCACTGTTGGCTTGCAAGCAATGGCCTTAAAGATGCCAGAATAATGACCAGGCCAGGCCCTTTCTCAAAGGAAAGATTTACAGTCAGGGAATACAAAATACCTCTTTGAACAGCATTTGGGAGGCTGTGGTTGCTGCTTCAGCGAAAGTTGATTGAAAACAGATGAAGAAACTGACAGACTCCATGCATGGAAGACTCATGGCAGTTAATGAAAAGAAGGGTGGCTATATTGGTCACATTTATAAGACACATTTTAATAGTCATTTTGTATTACTTATTTGTTACACTTACTTTTAAAATTGAGAATAAACATGTGATTTGGGAGAAATTATTTTTGAAATTTAGTTGCCTAATAATATTGCATAATAAGTCTGCACTCTTACCCTGAGAAAGATCAAAACTCTCTTTTCCTTTGTAAAATATTCAGGTCTGAGGTTAAATTATATTATGGATTGACATAAAGCATTTTGATTGTTCAACAATAAAATAAATCTTGCGAAATATGATGTGCCTAATAATTTTGCACGCAGTGTATATACAACCCACAAATCTCAATGCACTATATATATGTATGTTAGTAGTATTTACAGAAAATACCCTTCACCTGTTTATTGTATCAAAGTTACATCAGTGTTCTTGCCTTACATTTAGTTCTGACTAACCTCCCTAACTCTATGCTTCACAACTGTTTCCACTGTTCTCATGAAGTTCTTAGCGTTGCATTCTGAAATGTGAAAAATATTATGTATTTCAGTTACTCAATTTCTTCTTACACCCGATAGAATGGTAATGCATTTCTGTCATTACTCAAAACATAGAAAAACATCCTGTTTACTGCTTACTTAAATTTCACTGACTATACATTACTGCTAGATAGACATAATAAAATGTTCTGTTATAGTGCCTCGTTGGCACCGCTGAGTACAAATGAAAAAGTGACACACAGAAAATAATAGCTACACTCATGTGCCTTAAAAATAGTACGTAGACTCGTACCTTCACACTTGAGATTCTCTGCTTTCCTGGCACTCTGTTATTCTGCTCTGCTGTATCCCTTACCTCCTCCGAAACAGGGACCAATGCTATAGTAAGAACATACAAAAATACCTTTAATTTTACCTTTCAGAAGGATCATAAATAATTAATGCAGTCTTTCTCAATACAAATCTGGGTGTTATTTTTGTGATTACACATACTGTGCTTCCGCCACCTTAGGTAGTGTCTGTTAAGATACTGTATAGATACACTCACCAAAAGGATTATTAGGAACACCTGTTCAATTTCTCATTAATGAAATTATCTAATCAACCAATCACATTGCAGTTGCTTCAATGGATTTAGGGGTGTGGTCCTGGTCAAAACAATCTCCTGAACTCCAAACTGAATGTCAGAATGGGAAAGAAAGGTGATTTAAGCAATTTTGAGCGTGGCATGGTTGTTGGTGCCAGACGGGCCGGTCTGAGCATTTCACAATCTGCTCAGTTACTGGGATTTTCACGCACAACCATTTCTAGGGTTTACAAAGAATGGTGTGAAAAGGGAAAAACATCCAGTATGCGGCAGTCCTGTCGGCGAAAATACCTTGTCAATGCTAGAGGTCAGAGGAGAATGGGCCGACGGATTCAAGCTGATAAAATAGCAACTTTGACTGAAATAACCACTCGTTACAACCGAGGTATGCAGCAAAGCATTTGTGAAGCCACAACACGCACTACCTTGAGGCGGATGGGCTACAACAGCAGAAGACCCCACCGGGTACCACTCATCTCCACTACAAATTTGCAAGAGCTCACCAAAATTGGACAGTTGAAGACTGGAAAAATTCAGCCTGGTCTGATGAGTCTCAATTTCTGTTGAGACATTCAGATGGTAGAGTCAGAATTTGGCGTAAACAGAATGAGAACAAGGATCCATCATGCCTTGTTACCACTGTGCAGGCTGGTGGTGGTGGTGTAATGGTGTGGGGGATGTTTTCTTGGCACAAATTAGGCCCCTTAGTGCCAATTGGGCATTTAAATGCCACGGCCTACCTGAGCATTGTTTCTGACCATGTCCATCCCTTTGTGGCCACCATGTACCCATCCTCTGATGGCTACTTCCAGCAGGATAATGCACCATGTCACAAAGCTCGAATCATTTCAGATTGGTTTCTTGAACATGACAATGAGTTCACTGTACTAAAATGGCTCCACAGTCACCAGATCTCAACCCAATAGAGCATCTTTGAGATGTGATGGAACGGGAGCTTCGTGCCCTGGATGTGCATCCCACAAATCTACATCAACTGCAAGATGCTATCCTATCAATATGGGCCAACATTTCTAAAGAATGCTTTCAGCACCTTGTTGAATCAATGCCACATAGAAATAAGGCAGTTCCGAAGGCGAAAGGGTGTCAAACAGTATTAGTATGGTGTTCCTAATAATCCTTTAGGTGAGTGTATGTCATCTGGCAGCAAATTCATAACTACACTTTGTATAAATAAAAAACAAAAAACTATTCAAACTAAAAATTAAACAGCTCAAAAACCTGACACAATACCATACTGCAACATGCCACCCCTACAAACACTGAACGTTTTTTCATTTCATTACCTAGTGGAGCTAAAGCAAAAAAAAGATCCATAAGAAGTGTTGATTATATCGACCTGTATTCACAATCTGGCCTTGCAGCTGTACTTCAAGATAGTGAATGTACCGCTCACAGTTTAAATAAATAAAAAAAGTCCACACCCACTGCTGTCTTGGGATGTTGATGACTTGGCACGTTCACTGGCCAGTGGCCCAGAAGGAGGGGATGTCACTGTGTGTCCACTTGCCTGGGTCTCAGATGGAGGGGAGGTCATGGCGGGTCCACTGGGGGGGGGGGGTTTATAAAGACAAGGCATATTCAAAACTTCTCTGTGGGGGCCCTCTGGAATTGGACCCAACGCAGTCACCATTTCAGCTACGCACTTCTGATTACCCTTCCTGGTCTCCTTCCCTAGATGTAGGATGAGTTTATAACCAAGCTTGTATAACTCCTGAACCTGAAACACAAAGATTAACACAACACGTCTTGGATTTTTACAGAAATTACAATAGCACATCACAGTGTTTGGATAAATACATGAACTAATCAATAAACAAGCTCAGACAGTTGATACATGGAAATGCCCCCCCATACCTGAAGGAACTGCTCACCCCTCTCACTACAACACGATCCCTCCGCTCAAAACACTCAAACCGCCTCCTCCTCCCCAAGACTAAGCTCAGCACCATGGGCGACCGTGCTGTAGGATCTGAGCATTAACAACTACAATATGAATGTATAGTTCATTAGAAGTGATTGTGCCTAGATGTTTAGAATAACAGAAAGTTAAGATTCGCCCTGTGGTTGGGCTCTGGTAACCACAGGAATGTATGCATAGACCATTTGGTGTGGGGGTTAGTGTTTTGGCTTTGCTAGGTAAACACACCCCCCAAGGTATTTAACAGCTTGAACGCCACATTCCAGTTGAGAGAGAAGAGATAGACAAAGAAAGTAGGTAAGAGTTTGAGCCTGTAACATCATGTGCTAATAGACTATCAATATGCTGCAATAAACAATTGAATTACTCTCTCCCTTGACAACCGAGTACGCGAGTTATTATTACTACCACTATACGACATGGCTGATGGACAAGTTTTAACGATTCTACTGAACTTCAATTGGAGAGCCAAGAGGCTCGATTTGCAATCACGAGGAAGAAGTTGTTTTTCCTTGGTTATTGGTTGCTGAGAACAACTGAACAGTGAGTCGTGAAACTATGCCATCTAACAAACTGTCAAGATTGCAAAAGTGTTTGGTAGTCGTAAAGACCTAGTTACTCCCTGACTAGGCCGTGAATACAATTGTGTTAAATATCTCTAGGGGTAGATCAATTAGAGAGAAGCCCTAGTTACTCCCTGACTTGGCCATGAAAAAATCATGGAAAATATCTCTAGGGGTAGATAAATTGGAGAGAAGACCTATGACCACCCGACTAGGCCGCGGTGTTTATCGTGTGGAATCTGCCTGCGGGTACGCACAGTCCGTCTCATTTCGTGGGGCGTTGACCGATGTGTTTCAGTGCTGAACTGTATTTCGTGTCGCCATAGTATGATACTGTATTTTCCTTTTGAGGATTAGAGTGATATTGTATTTTTTGGCAAATATACAGTGACAGTGTACAAGTAAAAATATAATGCTGTCCAGTTGTACACATGCAACAAGAGGTCTGCAGCCTCTGACGTGCACGATGTGTTCAGGTTTCAAAATCATGGCACGAATAGGACACCATTAAGAATGAACAGGATCATTCACAGCGATGCCTGAAAATGTTTTACGACTAAACTAAATAGATTCTGAGGAAGCCGTAAATGGGTCCATATGAAGTTGTAAAAAAAGAAAGTTAAGATGGCCGAGAGAAGACGACAGTCATAAGGCGGGACAGGAGACAAGCCGAATCGACGCAAATTCATTCTGTTTCCCCACCAGGCCGACTGACAGTAGTCTCAAGATGGAGTCTCTCTTAAGGGATCCTGGAATTATGGATGATACTAGGAACTGATGTGAGCTTTCATAATCATTGATTCATCGAGTTCTTGAATGTTAATTTCCTGAAATATATCGTACCTAGCCATTGAATAAAGCTGGAACTTATCAGGGAAACCTGATCACCTTCCTTCGGTAATAGCCAAGCTTATTTAATTACATATTACATGTTGTTCGAAAAGCACTTTGATGGTATATAGCATATTTTATTAGGCATTCGAAATAGCCTGTTTTGTTCTTTCATGCTTGAACATATTTCCATAGGTATTCAAGAAATAGCCTGTTTTGTTGTGCTTTGTCATGTTCACTATGTAATTTGGAGTCAAACGTATTTATTGCGTTGATGATAATTTTAAAAATAGTTAGGCCTAAATGGTCTAATGACAATGTGGGTAGGCTTTAACTGGCCCACCGCATGGTAACATCTAAAATAGTCTCATGGTTTAAAAGGTTAAAGTATTGTGTTTTCTCTCTCCTTATATTGTATAAGTGGTAAAATGAAGAATCCACATATTGATAGTCTAACGTTAAGGAGACAAGCCGTGTCCCTGTGAGGACTGATTTTTGAATCCAATAAAGTTCTAGCCTTAAAAAGAGGTGTTACAGCTAATGTGAGTTAACTCCCCACAATAAATTAGATATTATATTTTAAATGCTGAATTGAGTTTTTTGAGTTTTTCTGTATTTACTAACAATAACTGGGATATTATTGTGTTTAAAACAGACGCCTGATACTCGTTAATGGAGTTTAAATTCTAAGATGGTAAATTGAGTTTTCTTAATTTCCACCCTAATGTTGAGTTGCTGTGTTGATAATGATAAACACATTTTTACAAACTAAAAATATTAGATGAGTTGGACACTAAATCTAAATCTTCAGTTAATGAATGATGTTGGCTAAATTGAAAGGATAGTCTGAGGACCGTGTGGGTATTTAAATTTCATATACTTTAAACAAAACATTTGTCCTTTATGGCCTACAAACAGTGGGTTAATTCCTGAGCTTCAGGAAAGGGGGCAGACCCCCTGGGATGGCCTCTATCTGCTTTTTCCATTACATAGAGTAGCATATTACTAAGGGTTAAATTCAAGTGTTCAGACTGGTCTCAACTATGGTAATTTGACCAACACAACCATATTCCGTTTTAGGATAATCAAACATTAAGTGAAAGCTAAATATATTTTCCTCTCAGTAGCTTTAATGTTGAAATTTATGGTTTTGGAACCAACTGAAGTGAGGTTAGAGACCTAAAGTCATCCCCCATTTTTGCTGATAGAACAATCAACAGAACTACAGACGAGGTAAAAGTTGTGATTAAAGGTTCAACCACCACTATTTGGAATAAACATTAATGAATGTTTGTAAATTCCCTAAAATCTAGGAGGTCTATCAAGACAGTTTGAGTGTAGCTTGGCCATTGTCCTGTAAAAATGCTAAATTTGTGTGCTGTAGCTATGCTAATATAGTTGCCCTGGTGGTCGCAGTAGGTAAACCACTGCAAATAGGGCCTGGAGTTTTTCACTCCTATAATTCATTTGTGCAGCTTATCCCCTGGGGGGCTAACCATATTTTAGTCAGGCATGTGCCAAGAAACTACAGGATATTATAAATGCATGATAGCCATTTTCGCAGACCCGTGTGATGGTACTGTGGTAAAGTCAAATTTGAGAGCTGTTTAGCTATGATAGACAAATTTGTTAATAGATTATATGATTTATAATTGTTTTGCACAAGCGACTGTGTTGCACATTGATATCTTTGATGGTGTTAGTTAATGTTCATGTTTTTTAACATGTTAACTTTTGTTTTGATGGCTATACAGGATGCAACTCCTTTTCGAATGGATGATCGATCCATCCCTACTACATATTCTCTAGTTTTTCATGTCCGTCCTGAAAAGATGGTCAGTGCGGGTTCAGGATGATGCCTCCTGTGACCGTATTTGTCATTGTTCTGCATTCAGTCATGGTGTCACTTTCCATTGACTTAATGAAGTGAAGGCAGGGGGGATGTATGATATGATAATTGGTTATGATTGGAAAGAGTTGAGTGTAGGGCTTAAATCAAATGGGTATTTATAAGGATTTCAATAAAAATCTGAGTTTCCTGTTAACATAGTTATATCGTATTTCCTTATTCCGCTGCTAGCTGCTATCGAGCATTAATATAGCACAAGGAGTCAAACAACAACCAAGTCAGTTCTGGATGGAAAAGGAACTTTGACTTAGATTTTTCTGGAAATTTGTCTGAATAGGGTGAACGCTTCACTCTGATGATGGAACTTTTGAGATTCACAAGTTTTCCGGACTGATCTATTGTCCTCATTGTTGGGAGTTGACGGAACAATACCCAGTGGATGAAAGTCTGATGGACTGTTGAACCACACTAATCGTTATTTTGCAGTAATACATTCAACAGATCGGGACATCACAACCCCTCTTCTGATGATGCATCACGTCACTGACTGGACACAGACAACTGAGTGTGTGAATACCAGCAACATGTTCAAGAAGGATTTCTACAACAACACTGGTTGAATCTGTTTCAAATCTTCTTGACCACTCACATGGCAGAACGATGCCAGGGTCAGATCACTTGGCTTCACACTCCATTTCTAGCTGAATCATCGACCACGAGATGAGAGGAGAATCCACCTGAGTCCTAAAGGACTCCACATACCACAGGTCAGAGTATCACGGGACAGTTGACTGGGAAGGTCACATGGTTCCAACACAGTGGAAGACACTGTTGTGGTGTTAATCTTGAATTAGTGAAGTTTTGGAAACTCACTGTTCCACTGCACACCTACACTGACTTGTTAGGACAACTAGGCAAATTGCTGGGTCCACATCACACTGACTGCAATAACTGATATTGGAGTTTTTCATCACTGATGCATGACAAAGAAAACTGAAGATGAGAACTAAAGGACACTTGATTGAAAACTAACTTCTTTCCTTACAATCTAAGATTTTCCAAAATTAACTGATATGGTGATATTTTATGTCTTAAGGGTTGTTTCTCACAAGACAGGTGGGAAACTCTGTACGATGACAATCCCAATATTGGACTTTGGTGTATTTGGGATGATGCTTAATGATCTGCATAATGACTGCTATCTTGGTATGTTTGGATAGTGAATAGTTTCCTATTATAGGTGGTCCCTGTCGAAGGTAGATGTTTTCCCTTTTTTAAAGGTAGAATCTTTCACAGGTACAACCGGATATGCATGTCTTTTGTATGATAGTGTCACATGGATCATGATATGGACAAGGGGGTTTTCTATTGCTCATTGGAATGTTTCATCATGATGTTATGTTTTTTGACAGATTTTCTGCTGAACACCGTTAACACTGATAGTAGCCTGTTGATGTCAAAATGTTTCTCGAACCTTATAATCGGAGGTGAAGAGGGATTGGTAACTGTCATACATTGAGTTATGTGTCGGAGTGTGGTGTGTCAATTGTCTTGTTTACATTCATTTTCATTTGAGGAACAATAAGACCTCATTGGGAAGATACTCCTATTGTTGTTTTGTCTTAGTTTGTAACATAAGTGTATGAACCATTTCTTTTCATTAGGACTTGAATTGTACTTGTAATGTTTTATCAAACATGTAATGTTTTTCTGTAAATGTTTGATGGGTGGAATGTGGGATCTGAGCATTAACAACTACAATATGAATATACATTTCTTTGGAAGTGAATGTACCTAGATAATGAGATTTACAGAAATGTCTCTGTCTAGATTCTCCTAGTACGTTGCGCTCTGGTAACCACAGGAATGTTTACACTGTCCAGTTGGTATAGGGGTTACTGTCTTGGCTTTGCTAGGTAAACACGCCCCTCAATGTATTTAACAGCTTGTAACCAACATTAGACTGAGAAGAGTAGAGAAGAGATTGAGTCTGTAACATCATGCACTAATAGACAATCAATATGCTGCAATAAACAATGATCTACTCTCTCCCTTGACAACCGGGTACGCAAGTTATTATTTACCACTATAAGAAGGCTGATTTCTAACACAGAGTTCCCCAAACCATCTGAAAACAGTGTCTTTAATGTATCACATCCCTAATTCAGAATGCTCTCTATAATGGCTCTGTAGGGGTATGTGTTCCTACTGTAATTAAACAGTCACCCAAAGAGACATCAACTTGTGAAAATAGGGTGGCTATTGGGTAGTTAAAACCAACACGTGCTCCGGCATCAATATTCGTTCTGTCCGGTTTAGTGACTTACACATACAGTGGGGCAAAAAAGTATTTAGTGAGCCACCAATTGTACAAGTGTAATTTTCATCATAGGCACACTTCAACTATGAGAGAATTTTTTTGATTTTTTTCACCAGAAAATCACATTGTAGGATTTTTAATGAATTTACTGGTAAATTATGGTGGAACATAAGTATTTGGTCAATTAGAAAAGTTCATCCGAATACTTAGTTATATACCCTTTGTTGGCGATGACAGAGGTCAAACGTTTTCTGTAAGTCTTCACAAGGTTTTCACACACTGTAGCTGGTATTTTGGCCCATTCCTCCATGCAGATCTCTAGAGCAGTGAGATCTGGCTGTCGCTGGGCAACATAGACTTTCAACTCCATGCAAACATTTTCTATGGGGTTGAGATCCGGTGACTGGCTAGGCCACTCCAGGACCTTGAAATGCTTCTAATGAAGCTAGCCCTTCGTTGCCCAGGCGGTGTGTTTGGGATCATTGTCATGCTGAAAGACCCAGCCACGTTTCATCTTCAATGCTCTTGCTGATGGAAGGTTTTCACTCAAAATCTCACGATACATGGCCCCATTCATTCTTTCCTTTACACGGATCAGTCGTCCTGGTCCCTTTGCAGAAAAACAGCCCCAATGCATGATGTTTCCACCCCCATGCTTCACAGTAGGTATGGTGTTCTTTGGATGCAACTCAGCATTCTTTCTCCTCCAAACAAGACGAGCTTTTACCAAAAAGTTCTATTTTGGTTTCATCTGACCATATGACATTCTCCCAATCCTCTTCTGGATCATCCAAATGCTCTCTAGCTAACCTCAGACGGGCCTGGACATGTACTGGCTTAAGCAGGGGGACACCTCTGGCACTGAAGGATTTGAGTGCTGCTTACCTATTGCAGATTCAGTCTTCCCAGCCTGGTGCAGGGCTACAATTTTGTTTCTGGTGTCCTTTGACAGCTCTTTGGTCTTGGCCATAGTGGAGTTTGGAGTGTGAATGTTTGAGGTTGTGGACAGGTGTCTTTTATACTGATAACAAGTTCAAACAGGTGCCATTAATACAGGTAACGAGTGGAGGACAGAGAAGCCTCTTAAAGAAGAAGTTACAGGTCTGTGAGAGCCAGAAATCTTGCTTGTTTGTAGGTGACCAAATACATATTTTACAGAGGAATTTACCAATAAATTCATAAATAATCCTACATTGTGACTCTCGATTTTTTCTTCTCATTTTGTCTCTCATAGTGGAAGTGTACCTATGATGAAAATTACAGGCTTTTTAAAAGTGGGAGAACTTGCACAATTGGTGGCTGACTAAAAACTTTTTTGCCCCACTTTATATACAAGTGTGCGCACACGCACACACACTTGAGTGAGCAGTCTGATAAGATAATGGCTTACTGCAATGAGGCACTCAAAAGAATTACACAATACTGAAGACAAATAATTCTCCCCATGTTTTGTAAGAAATGGCCTTTATCCTTTTCCCAATAGATATATACAGGTTCAATATATGGTTTCATATATATGAACCATTATGAAAAAGATGAGGACACAAAAACAGATTTTGAACCATGACATTAACCCTCCCTTCGCATACCAATCCCAGCACAAAACCTCAAAAATTATCATAAAAAACAAACATTAGCACATTTCCATTCACTTCATGCCTAAACAGACCATACAGTATAAAACAAATAGAAATCAACAAAACTAAATGAACAGAGCTAAACAAACCTGGACAGGCTCACATCTAAAAACAAACATACTGTATAATTTAATAGTTTCCTAACAACGAACATGTTTAATGAAGTCCTGTTTCAATGCCAGCTGCTATGCTGGTCTCTGTATGTTATTCTTTGAATATGGCCACTGTCCAATTGCATCACCATATCTTTGCACTAACTCTGACCCAGCTATGATCATTTGATTATCTTAGGCCTAAAGATAGATTTATTTATTTACAAAACCTTTGTTTCTTCTTTACCATAATCAAGTTATTACAACACATTTAAGTTGAATGTGATCCTTTCAAAATTAACAACCATGAACTTCTTAGCAGTCAGAGAACAGGACAAATTTCAGGGATGTGAGACTCAGTGGGAGGTCCTGGCTTTGTCAATCTCTCTGTCCATGGTCTGTTTGTCCTTTCTGCGAGTTCTGCCTACAGGCTTTCCCTTACTCCATTGAGTCTAACCGATGGTTACGCCAAAGCCACATTGAAACTTGTTCTTCTTGTGGTTGAGGAAGGCACCCAACACCAGAGAGAGTGGCAGAGGAAGCAGTTTCTTTTCTAGTGTGGCTCCCACCACCCAATTGCTATCAATGGAGCCTAAAGCAGAAGAGAACAGGACAATATTGAAGAACATGAAAATACTAAAACAGCTTATATGCAGACACAGATATTTTTTTTTATCAATGTTGATACCTTTGAAAAGCAAATTGGCTTTAGGTACATCTAACTGGTAGCCAAATGATACGCTGGTCTCTTGCATACGGGTGCTAGCCTCAAACTCAACACCTACCTGCAACTGTGGGAGAAAAAAGATGGGTGATGAAGCTGAACAGAACAATACATTGGTAAATAGTCAGGAGCTGGGTTGCATTCTAATAAGCAACTGATATTTATTGTTAAATCTGCATTAATAAAACACACACATTTTCCTCCGAGTGGCACTTCCACCAAACAAAGTTATTTTCACTGATATTTTTGTGCTGAATAACATACAATTTTTCAAGTCTGTTCTTAGAACTTACTTTTAGACAACTTGCAAATACAGAGGTAAATTGCCCATTGACAAAGAAATGATCAGTCTATAATTTTGGTAGTTTTTTTTAACAGTGAGAGATAGAATAACAACAAAAATACTGAAAAACTCATGTTAATTGAGAACATCTATATTTCCAACAATGAACTCGGGAGAAATAGGGTTTAAATGCTCAGGAACAAACCACTATTCTTTGATCAAGCTATCTTTGAATTACAGGTTTGATGCGATAACCACACAGCTACCTGCCCAACTTTCATTGGTTTACTTTTTTCAACATAAGTAATACTCCTATATAAACAGTAGATGAAAATCTAGTTCCAGGAAAAACAAACAATGGAATAGTGCAATACCGTGTCGTTGGCTTTGTGGTAGTATGAGGCATGTGCACCTGCTCCCCCTAGTGTCAAAGTGGCAATGAAGTTGCTCCCTGAAATGGCATGACAAAAACATTAACTTCTTAGCATAGCAATAGATATATGGTGAGGTGAAAAACTATTTACACTGTTGATAAAGATAAAAAACTGAGAAAGGAGTAACAAAATATGCAATGAGCAATATTCTATGCACAAAACAAGAGAAATTACATTTTCATTCTTCGGCTCCCTTCTCATGTATTCTGAGCAAGGCACTGGTTCAAATACAAGTGCTAACCCCTTAGCAAATCTCAGGCATTAAATTACTTTTGTTAGATGACATGAACTGAGCTCTTTATATACCACAAAGTAAAGACAATAACACCATATCTACAGTAAAATATTTTAATGTATTCATTTTTATCAGTGAAACATTCACAAGGGTGTTCCTGAGCATAACTTAAAATGAATATTCTTATTCCAGACAAAGGATATCAAGGATTTGGAAGGATTTCATGTAGAGAAAAGATCACTCCCAAATAGTTTTTCAAACTCAAACATTTTAGAAAAAGGCATGTTTATAATTATAACTTGTCCACAAAACCTCTCAGCTACTGTATAATCAGAAGTATAATTTTTCAGTACCCCATTACTGAATAAAAAAACATCACACACAAAAACATGGTTTAGAATGCACATTAAAACAACTTGATGTGTGATTAAGTTCTAATTGTGTTTAAAACAAGTTTATATAATAGCAACAACACACGTCCAGTAAGAGGGTTCTATCACTGGCACGGGGCCAGTAAGACCTAACATCAGGCCAGTAGACAAAAACATATAGTAGGCCAAAAGTCAAATTTACATTATGAGAAAGAAGAACTTCTTAATTAGCTTAATATTTTCCATAGCGTTTGAATTCACACTTGCATGTTCAAGACGTACAAATAGGACTCAGTGTGTCAGTTGTGGGAAAATGAATCGATGAGTGCGCACAGCAAAGAAACTTGATACAGTTCCAACAACTGTCTTCACACATGCAAGAGAAGGTGACGTCTCAAGTAGGGTTGGGACAGTATGAGAATTTCATGCTACAATAATCCTGCCAAAATTATCCCGATCTACGATTTTATCCCAATTATTAACAATCCCAATAACAACTCTGGTTGCTGGTTTCTTGCCCAAAACGGCTAATATTATTACATTACATAAATATTATTCTTTTGCATTTAAAAAGCCATAAAACAATAAAGGTTTTTAATAATTAACTAATACTATAATAACATGTAAATCTCTAAAATGTATATGGTTGCCAGCATCATTGACAGCCCATTGCAGACGATCTTTTAGTGGCATTTAGAATTGCCATGTGCTGCATTTGCCTACATAGCACATCTGTGTCACATGTAACATACATTACACTGAAAGTAAATTTTCACGCTATTCTATTTGCACTTCTGTTTAGATGCTAACTGCATTTCGTTGTATTTGTTCAATGACAAAGTCCAATCTAATCTTAAAAATATTGAGAAATGCATTCCACAAGATAAAAAAAAAAAAAGCAAGTAGTCAGGAACACTTTGGTGATTGGCAAGAGCTTTTTCAAGTCACTCATCTGAGGATCAGGGGTGAAAATATATAACATTTCTTACCAGTACTGACATGTGGGTGCATGCATTTCCATGTATATTTCATGTGCCTTATTAGCTAACAATTGGTTCTATTTGATCTGCCGATTATTCATAATAGCTTAATAATTTATAAGAGCTCCATGTTATGTTGTGCGCATCATGTATTGTGCAGATCATTCATTGGGCAGACCATGTAGATGGTCAATCGTTGATAACAGGCTTTTTCAGTATGCATCTCTCATAGCTGTATGTCTTCTAGGATAAATATCACTGGTGTGTTTAAGCTCAGCGTTGTTTCAACTGCTTATTTTCCACGGTAATGGAATGGACAGTTATTTGCATATAGCGGGAAGTGGAAACGTGATCAGAAGCTTTTTTTGGTAGGATACTAAGTGTAGTGGTTAGACTAGGAATTGGAAAACTTCTATTCTTTATATCATATCAATACAACCCCAACTCAGGAAGACAATTAAAAATGTAATTTAGATTTTTAGTGTAATTGACAAAATTCTTAAATTTATGCTAACAGGGCCATTCAACTTCAGTGACTATACATCGCAGAGGATGTTCAGTGGCGTAGTACAACGTTTGATGAGACGTGCACTCTGCTTGTAAAATAAAACAAGCACTCAGGGAAACTTCAGCGACTAGCAGAGCGTTTAAGTCACTAGTGTGGGATCTGAGCATTAACAACTACAATATGAATGTACGTTTCATTAGAAGTGAATGAGCCTAGATATTGAGAATAACAGAAAGTTAAGATTCTCCCTGTTGGTTGCGCTCAGGTAACCACAGGAATGTTTACATTGACCATTTGGTGTGGGGGTTAGGGTCTTGGCTTTGCTAGGTAAACACACCCCTCAAGGTATTTAACAGCTTGTACTCCACATAAATTTGAGAGAGTATAGAGAGACAAGGAGAATAGGGAAGAGTTTGAGCCTGTAACATCATGTGCTAAGACAATCAATATGCTGCAATGAACATTGAATACTCTCTCCCTTGACAACCAAGTACGCAAGTTATTATTGCTACCACTATTATTGCTGATTTCTAACACATGTGAGGATTATATTACGATTATGGAATTTCTCCACAATTTCATTATTGTGAGTAATTTCCATTGTGATTAGTACTAAAATCGTCTGCTGTCCCATCCCTATTCTCGAGCTATTGATATTTGCAAGTTTACACAATTAAATCTAGTTTCACAAGTCTTGATGTGTCTCAGAACAAGTAGCATCATGTAAAAAAGCCCTTAGTTAAGTACCATCAGGTACTGCTCTGGTCATATACCACAGCTGTGCGCCTTATTTCTTAATTGAACTCTTGAAATCTCAGGGGGTTGGCATTTATACATTAGTATCTCACCTGTGTACCTGCCTGCCAGAGACATGACCGTGCCTTCCTCTCCTGGACGGCGATGGTAAACCAGCTCCCCTCCCAGAGCAAGTGATGGGGTTATAGACTGGAGGTAGTGTGCTACAACTATACCTGAGAGATGGTATAAGGAGATAAGCTTCCACGTTCCAGCACATCTCAGAATTCCAAAAAACTCCATTCAAAGAATTTGCAACTCAAGAGCAGCTACAACATAACTTATATAGTCTAACATTCACACTATGTTAAGACAGCATTGATTGTAGAGGCTCGACAGAGGCGTGCATACCAGAGCCAACTAAGATGTCTGGGTTGCCCAGAGTTACAGCAGCAGTGAAGTCCTCTCCCCGGACCTCACAGTCTCCTTGCCAGTTCACAAACTTCTGCTGCTGCGTCTGTTGGCAGGACACATTGATAAACATGTAATCAATTGTACAAATTATAGTGAGGATCAAATCTTATTTTGACGGTTAGGTTTCTTGTCAAAGAACTCATGTAGAGTATAATGTTTCTGATCGTTGGAGAATGTGTGTGTGATAAAATACAAACAAATCCACTGAATACATTTCAGCCTGTGTTTAACATCTCTTAATTTCAACTATAGGGGTTGAAACTGAAGGGATGTGATGGCAGACTAAACCAAAACAACTATAAACTGGCAAAAATCATCCACCTGAAAGGCCAGTTTGGAACGGACTCGGTTGGAGATCTGGTGAATGACCTGGGCATTTAGACTACCACTGTTGTCCATGTCTCCAACCATGACTGGGAAGGACTGCAGAGAGAATTACAGTTACGGTTAAATATATTCCAGAATTAAAACCAACAAGAAGTTCACATTAAACTAAAGTCACTGTTTATTTCCAGTATTTACCGCCCATCAAGCCCCACTTTTCATATACTAGACCAGTGGTTCCCGTTCAGGGGTGCCAGGTTCCCTTGGGTACTAGGCCTTTCCACAGGAGGTAGACTCAGGACACCATAGGCTTATTGGTACAGTGCACAAGTCAAAACAGATACACAACCCAGGACAAAAGTGGCACAGTAACTTTATTAAGATTTTTTTATATTGGACCGGTAATGCCATGACAAAGTGAGAACGGTTTAGATGTTTACGAACGGTTAAATGGAGGATTCATTATTGAGATGTTGCCTGTCTGTTTCAAGAGCGAGAGCATTGAGCATTCCTTAACCTAAATTAGACAGCAACACATTAGGAGACACTCATGACAGTGACAGAAGCTTAGGTCTAAACCTTCAACTACACATCAATGAATATACAATATTACAATCGCACAGGCTAAATCACAGCAGTCACATTACATTTAGCCACTTATTAAAGTTTATTTAACCTATTAAACAGTATTGAAAGGTGTCATGTTTTATGGAGTGGAATGTTAACTTGGGTAAAGAGAGGCTTAGGGAATGAACTGCATTCATAACAACTATGGGTGAAGGCTGGAAAACATTTAAGAATAATAGCTTAATGCTTGACTAAGCTATTTTAAAATAAAATGTATAGGCAAATCATACTCACTACAAATTACAACCCTGTTTCTGATATAAGTTGGGAAGCTGTGTAAAATGGAAATGAAAACAGAACGCAAAGATGTGCAAATCAATAAAACCCTATATTCAGTAGAAAATAGTACAAAGGGCACATATCAATTGTTAAATCTGAAAATTGTCATTGTTTCTTGAAAAATATGCCCACTATAAATTTGATGCCAGCAACAAGTTTAAAAAAGCTCCGACAGGGGCAACAAAAACTGTAATACAAAAAAAATTCCTGGTGGAACATCTCAAAACAAATTAGGGTAACTGGCAACAGTTCTGTAACATGATTGGGTATAAAACAAGCATCCCCGCTAGGATGTGTCTGTCAGAAGACGGGAGGGGTTCACCTACTCTGAAAGGCTGCGTAGGCAAATAATGCAACAACTTAAGAATAATGTTTCTTAATGTAAAAGTGCAAAAAGTTTAAAGATCCCATAATCTACATTAAATAATATCATTAAAGGATTCAGAGAATCCCACTAAATCTCTGTACACAAGGAACAAGGACAAAAACCATGAATCTGTGAATGCAGTATGTCACTGTATCCATAAATGCTATTTTAAACTCTACCATGCAAAGAGACCAGATCAAAACAAGTTCCAGAAGCAGCGCTACATTTGCTAGGCCCGAGCTCATTTAAGACTGACCCAGGCGAAGTGGAAAACAGTCCTGTGGTCTGAAAAATCAAAGCTTGAAATTATTTTTGGACACCAGGTCCTCTAGGATAAAAGACCATCCGGCTGGTTATCAGTACCCAATTCAAAAGCCAACATCAGTGATGCTATGCATTAGTACACATGACATGGGTCACTTGCTCTTCTGTGAAGGCACCATTAATGCTGAACAATATACACAGGTTTGGAGCAACATATGCTGGAATCCAGACCATGTATTTTTCAGGGAAGGCCTTTCAGCAAGACAATGCCAAATCATATTCTGCACGCATTACAACAGCATGGCTTCAAGGTAACAGACTGTGTACTACACTGCATGCAGTCCAAACCTATCACCCATTGAAAACATTTGGCACATTATAAAATCAAAAATATGACTAAGGAGACTCTGAACTGAACTCAATTCAGCCAAACATCATTAGACAACACAGCGCAGATTTCACTGAGTATGCAAATATTAGCAGCATAGAACCACAAGAACAGCCAACTCCACCACTGGAGAAGCTAAATAAAATGTCCAGAAGCAGCCGCACGGCAGAAAAAAAACAAGAGCAGAGCAAGAAAAGATTCTGATTACACAATTCTCACGTCTTTTCACATAACTGACAAAAAAAGTCAGTTATCATCACCTATATTGATAGAGACTGTATCAATGTCATTCACAAATGGCAAATTAGCTTTTAAAATGGCCAGCGGCGAAAAAGGATTTGTTCAGGATAGACAAAAACTTTGCTGACTACACTATTCTCTCATCTCTCGTTTTCACTTGACAAAATTGTCTGTTATCACCTATATTGATACAGTAGTTATTGTATCAATGTCATTAAAATGGCTAATAAGCTGTTAAAACTGCCAGTGGCAGCCATACAGTTCATAGATACAATTTGTGGTGGAGGTAAACTTAATAAGAAGCGTTATATAACGTCAAGAGGCTATACCGACACCTGGCACATATATAGCTCTGTGGCGTAGTGGTTAGAGACACAGCCTTTCACGTGGGCGACCTGGGTTTGAATCACGGGAGAGCAATAACTATCAACACTTTCTATTGCGGGCCGGCTGAACTAGGCTTGTCTGGTTTCTTGTAAAAATACAAAGTATTTTTGGTAGAAATAGTGCTGGGAAAACAGACTTTTATTAAATTAATCTAGTAAACCTAGCTACTGACAACAAAAATAAGACTTTCAGACAGTGGCATTAGCCTAGCAGTTCTGACTCACCTCTGCTGGACCCATCTGCTTAGTTCCCACATAGGTGGCACCAAACCTGTAGCTTGAGTCCCCTACTGTGCTGAGCATTACGGTGTGATTTACCTGGTTGGGGTTAAGGTTGCTTTAGTAATAACAAATGTTTTTCTGATAGCAATGCTCCAAGCAAACAATGGAAAGTTCATTGTGCAAAATTAACAAAGAGAAGGCCAGTAAACAACAAGAGCAAAAAACATTTTGATATGAGAAGCTGCTCAAGAGCTTAGTTGTTTGCCTTACTTGGTTAATATAACCGATATTGATACAGGTTAACACCATATTTAGTTTGAAGCCTGTGAACGTAATGAAATACATCTCAAGCCAATAATGATAAAAATGAGGCACAGCATTCTTTTTCTACACATATAAAAATACAGACCTGAAAATGATTACTCAGACCCTTGTTAACAATAAGCCTCACACCCTCCATTTGAATGGGGAACACCTCTGGAAAGAGAAAATAAAAAGCAGAATTGATTGAGAGTTTGCCTACAACACCCATGCAGAGTCAAAGATATGACCACATTTGGTCTAATGTAATCACAAACCTCATATACATGTACTTTCTCTAGGTAAGTGAAGGACCAATTGGTTTACCTTTACATTTACGATGACACTCTTCAAATGTGCCAGGGTTGGGGAGAGAGCTTTCTGCATCAACCTGCTGACCAGGTGCAGTATAGCCTGAAGGCAGGACAGGTGATACTGGGGGCATGGAGAAGCCCGGTGGTACTGTCATCCCTGGAACACCACTGGCAGGGGCTGGAGGCGGGTTGGGGGAACTGGCAGCCAAAACACTGCCCATTCTGTGAAAGAAAGCAATGTGGTTGAAAACAAATGTGTGAGAGTTGACAGTATGGAGAATGTGAGCTGGTGGGTATTGTAGGTGGATGCTTGGTGTATTCTGTAACAACAGAAAATAAAAATGAATAGCTAAACCTGTATTTCATATGCATATTTAAACAATAAGACAAAAGGGAGTGTAATATGCAACAGATGTAAGAGTCATATATAATGAACATTCTATGTAATGAAAATTGAGGCACATAGGTAAACAAATCCCAGAAGAAAATCTAATCAATAACCCTTAAGTTGAATAAATTGTCTGAAGTAAAATTGGGGCTATAAAATGGCCATTTTGGGAAATTACAAGTAAAGGAAATCAGGTTTAAGTGTCTTGCTCAAGGGCACACTGACAGATTCAAAACAATGACCTTTGGTCAATAGCCCAACGAACTAACCAGGTGCCTTATATATAATGCGGCCCTTCATATATTACTCTGAATTATATTTGACACGTTACGCAGTATAATACATACACATACATTTTCGATGAATATAAGTTCCACTTCTAAAGAACAGACTATTTTATTCTCTATTGTCAACGATGGGATGACATTGCTAAACAATCGTTACAAGGTTAGTACCTTTAGCTAGGTAGTTGGCTGCGCTTGCATTCATCGTTTCATGGCTAACCGGCGTTTAGAACATGCCACCCAAGGTTTCTTGTAGTACCCATCATCTCATTAAATCGTATGGTACAGTACTTATCATTGGCAATTTCTGATTAACAACCTTACTGATATTGATATTTGTAATTAGTTACTTCTGCTGGTGTGGTGGATGCGTTACCGGCATTCTGCGCCAACCACTAAGCTAATTCATTCAATCGGTTAACAGCTTTTATACAACTCATTACCTATCAGGAGTTAACTGACTGATCGGATGTAGTGTAAATGGTTAGTAGCTTACACACGTTAATCTTGTACGAGACACATCAGGGGTGCTAAGCGACTTAGTAGTAGCTAGCTAACCAGTAGTGCAGTGGGGCTAAGTGGCTAACATTAGCGTATTAGGTGTCTTGCTTAGCTAGCTAGTTACATGTAGTATATCTAATCTAAATATACATTATATAGCTTCTGTGAATAATTTAAAGACATTTTAAAAAAGATAATCAGCATCACAATTAATAGAATTCTTTGAGCGCACTATGTCCTAATAAACCTCGTGTTATAAGATAGCTACTCACGTTGAGGTTTTCAGAGGACGATGCAACACCCGGCAGTACTAACGAAGAAGCCCTTTCTGCCGTGAGTCAAAGCTAAGACCCGCCTACTAACTTGAGGAAGTACTTGGATTCGGCACATGAGTA